>JAHPZR010055348.1:5000-35000 GCA_019787425.1 Platygyra sinensis | reverse complement strand
CTGAAATCCCTTGCCCCTCCTCAAGTTGAAAGCGTGACACTTCCGGTAAAGTCACGGAATCAACATTTCCAGCAATGCAACCAAAAAAATCATTAACTACGGCGGCGGCCAGAGGATGACTGGACTTGCTTTCAAGCGCGGCAGCTAGGCGTAACGTAGCTTGTTCGTCAGCATCTAAGGGGCATACTTTATCGACCACCTGAAACTTCCCTTCGGTCAGAGTTCCAGTTTTATCAAAGGCAAGAACCTTTAACTGAGCCAGAGTCTCAAGGTGAATTCCTCCTTTAATCAAAGCTCCTTTCCGCGCAGCCGCAGTAATGCTACAGACAACAGCAATCGGGGTGGACATGACCAGGGCGCAGGGACACGCTATGACTAGAATAACAAGCGCGCGAACGCCCCATTGTTTAAGCTCTTGTGAGTAATTCCCCACGCCTGCTGCACCGAGAATCAGCGGGATAAGGAACATCAATGCTGCTGCAGTTACTACGGTAGGAGTGTAGTACTTCGAAAACGCATTTATAAGAACTTCGATCCTTGCCGAGCCAGCTTGAGCTTCCTGAACAAGTTGTGCTACTTTGGAGACTGTGGATGTGGTCGAGTCAGATGTAGTCTTTACCTCTAGGTAGCCATTTTGATTGACTGTTCCACTTAACACTTTAGAACCCTGTGATTTCTCAACAGGCACAGATTCGCCTGAAACAGAACTTTCGTCTACAGCAGCTCTCCCCTTCACGACTTCGCCATCCAATGGAATCCGTTCTCCTGGTCGAATGGCGATGGCCGTTCCTATGGTAACTTCTTCCACTGGAACACATTCGCCGGAACTAGCTAATATCACCACTGGAGGAGCTTTGAGCATGAGCCCCGAGATGGTTCGCTGGACCATGTACATGGAGAACTCCTGCATGGCGTCAGCAAGGGAGTAGACGTAAACTACAGCTGCGCCCTCTAGCCAACTCTGAATGGCCAGCGTTCCTGTTATGGCAATGAGCATAAGTATGTTGATGTCAACACTGCAGGTCTTGATGGAGAAAAACGCTCTCTTCAGTACTGGACCGATGCCGAAAATGATTTCTGCAATTGCCACCCACTCAAACCAGGCTTTCTGAGTAAAGTACGCTGCAACAGCTACAGTTAAGAGCACTGTTTGGATGAGGACATAAACGACATACCAATATAAAGAGAACGGTACTTTCCTCTCCTGTAGACGATGGGATCCAGTTTCCATAATGCTCGCTCCCAGGTGTACTTTGTTGAGTGTATTGACCATTTCGTTGGGAGACGTTACTTCCGGGTCGTAATGAACGTATGCAATACGACCAATCACATTGACTGAAACTGACTTGACACCGTCTAATGGCTCTAACGTATCCAGAACGAGCTTGCTTTCCATTGCACAGCAAATGTTTTGCACTCGCAGTTTAGTCATGTTATGGTGCGACGCTGTATCACTGCTTTCAGAAGGGATTGGAGTAGGCGATTTATTAGCACGTTCTGCTTCAGCAATATCTGAAACGATTATAATAACCTGGTAACTAAAGCTGACAGTTTTTTGTTGTCAGCAACGGGAACGACGGAAAAACACAACAGAAACAAGGTAGATTTATCGTTTTCCATACTCTGTCGTTTTTTAGGCGTAAGCATCTAATGGGCGTTTTCCCTAGATACAAATCCTTATAATTCAACTGTTGCGTAACCCGAGCACTACTGTATGTACAGCGACGCTCATTTGTGAGCTTAGTCCACCTATGGTGGTATTAAAAATTAATTGACGAAATCAAACTAAGTTGACGTCTTTACAAAATCAGTCAGTATCTGTTTAAGCTATGTTTTCTCAATGCACAATCCCCTCATAAGCATATTGAAGATGTACCAGTTCCCTTTACATGCAGTGAGTATCACAGACCTAAAACTTCATTATTTTTTGCGAGTTCTTTCTATCCCTGCCCCTACAAATCTAGCAAATATCGCAGTAGACACATGTACGTATTGCGTACCTATTGTTATTACTAGACCGGTTTTGTTTCATTCACTCGCTGAATGACTTTATACTGCAGTTCAATCGCGTGATTAACTAGCAAAATAAGCCTTTGTCTTACCGATAATAGTGGGAAGTTTATCTTGACTTTCTTCAAGAGTAGTCGGAAAGTTGCCGCCCAGGTCTGAAGAGTTCGGCTCGTCACCGTCGTTAGCTTGGCTATTGGACATGTTGCAGCCAGATTCTCCTTTAATTTGGTTTCTACAATTTCTGGGAAAACGAAGATTAATTGTCTGGCATTAATAAGACGATTTCCACAGAATAGAAAAACTGTGAAACTACCTTAAGACTGTGAGAAACCAGAAACTGATAAACGATGAAACGATAAACACTGGCCAACGTAGGATCTACAAGAGATCTGATCAGCCAAGAAATATGCCGGTTAAGACAAATAATAGACTGCAAAGTTGATATCTGCTTTATCGACTTTCGTCATGTCGGTTGTGCCTCGGAACGTCTTTCACGCGAGTATCAGAATTGCACCCTGTTGTTTTCTATTATTGGATCGTATGCTGTCCCTTGCAGTTCTGGTTTCTTATTTTTGTGTCTTCGGAACGTAGGTCTTTCAATTCAGATCCGATACGCTATGTTTTTAAAGCATTGTACTGACCATTGTACGGTTAAATGTTTAGGTTGGCCTTGTCCAGCCACATTACTTCTTGCTTTTCGAGAAATTCGAGACATCAATCATGACACTTTGCTTGCTCTGCTTTGCTTGTCTCCTTGCGCCCCGAAACGCATGATACGCGATGCGTATTTCCGGGCGCAAGTGATTTTTTTTTTAAAGTATGGAACTTGATGTAGTGAATGGGTCATTTTTTGCAATTTATGTCCGTTGGCTCCTAAGCTGGCGTTACCTATCTTCGTTACACGGTGCTGACGAGTCCTAACAAGGACAAAACACCTTTCCACTGTTGCGATCCTGCTTTATCGGGTTCTTGCCATGTTGGAGTCGCGAAACGTCTATCACATAGTTTCAGCCTTGCGATCTATTGTTTGTCTTCAGGTTGCAGTTCTCAAACTTCACAACAAGGGCACAGATATGTGCCGGCACAGTAACAATCACGAGGTTACAAATTTAGACCAATTTACATCAAAAGAAAATACATAACCCAATTATGATTAAATCATGCTGTTTATTATATAAACACCAGTGAAATACCAAGTGAGCTTTCGCGCGTAAACATGATATCTTCACACGTGAAGATAACATGATCACCATTGCTTTGGCTACATAATCTCTTAGAAAGTACTCAGATGTGTTGCTGTATGATCGAAACATCATCGGTTCTTCCTCGGGAATCTTCGGTTATCTTCGGCAATTTTCGGAAAATGTTCGGAGAATATTCGGAAACTTCGTCTGGCCTTCGGAACAATTTTGGAAATGTTCGGGAATCTTCGGAAAGTGGTCGGAAATCTTCGGAAAATCGTCAAAAAACGTGGTCATAAGTATTTTTATATAATAAACAGAATATTACATGGCCGCTTGTGGATACGAATTTTATCTTCTCGTGTTTAACTCGATATCTCACTCGTTCGCTGCGCTCAGTCGTGAGATATCTAGTTAAACACTCGAAGATAACATTCGTATCCACGCGCAGCCATGTAATATCCTCTATATATTCAAGGACCAAGCGGTTTGAAAGCTAGGTTTAGTTATGTTTCTGGTAATCAACTTAAAAACTTACTTAGCCTAAATTGCCAATGACTACACCAAGGTACAAGAACCTATTTTACTAGACTTCAAAACATGTAGCTTCTTGCACGCGGGTTTTAACTGAATTTATGTTGTAAATATATGCCCGGCAATATGTTACACTAAAAGCGAGTGATTGAACAAAACACCATTCAATTATTGATCATTGCAATGCTCCTTTTGGCCATATTTTGCATCAGAAACCAAGCAGACAAGGTAAACGAATATCAGCTGATTAAAACAAGAACGAGGAAATGTTGGCTTTTAAAACATATTTCTTATGTACATGTATACTAAGTTCGGTCAGTGAAATGCGTTTGTATCTTTTAAGAACAAAACTTTGGTGAAAATCATGGTTGAATATTAAGCTAGCTGTATACAGAAAATTCCCTCTGAAACAACTTGTTTGACAACATTTACTAGACCAATGGCCACCTCTAATACTTCATTGTGCACTGGAACATTTAGTTATTGATGTTTCTTTTAGCTGCTTCTGAATTGTGTTTTATTTAACCATCACTAATGTGGCTTAAAACCCTCTTCTGAATGTATATTTATTGAAGGCTGCAAACATAGCTAAATAGCTGTTAATTAAAAGCTAGCTTTTTCGGTGCTATTTAGGAGTTTTGACTTTATTGCATTGAATTACACAACCCTGAGCACCGACAGAAACAACAGAAAGGATTTTTCTCAGCCCGTCACTCCACCGTGCATTTTTTTTTTCATCCTGTTTCATTCTCTTCACTTTGCGTTCCACACACAGGCTGTATCTGTTACTTCTATTTACGTTTAAGAAATCAGCTTCTTCATGCAGTACGTGTCGTTTATTTAATATCATATCATATAGTCCTCAAAGGTCAGCACACACGTGGGGACAAGTCTCGGCAGCTACAATAGCTCGTGCAACTGACAAGTCACGGGGAAAAGTGATATCGTGTGAATTAACCATTTTTATCAAAATACCTAGTCGTAGAGACGAACATTTTAGTCTCTTCAACTGCTTCCACGAGTTCAGACTCGTTTGAATTTTATAGGAACCTGCACAAGTCCCTTCAACGTTCCCCAGACTTTGCCGCTCAAAACCTTGCAAAGCGAGACAAGTCCCTGCGACCAAATTGAATTATACTGTAACATGGCACGCGCGCTAGTCCTATCTAAATCCTATTGAGCAGGCATGAACAAAATCTTTTTAGTCTTTTTAGTATAAATTTACCGTAGTCTTCACATGCAGCAACTGTAACAGGGTCTGCCGTTCGAGGATCGGCCTCCACAGCCACAGCCGGCGCTGCAGCTCTACCACGGACTGACATCTACGGGCGCAAACTCCATTGTCTCCCGAGACAGACGGATGCCTCTATATTGTGAATCCGTGAATTTGATTGGCTATATTACCGTTTTCTATCTGCTTATAGTCAACAGTTACGCATCAGTGCACATCGCGCATCACGTTTGAACCTGATGTAACATAATAAAACAGTTCTGTTCTACGCGTTACTCGACATGTTTTTCTTTTTGTGCAACGAGACTGCAGTAAATTTATACTGAAACAATTAGACTACTCGCCCTCGTTTTCTACGAGCGATAGTCAACTCGGCTGCACCTCTTTGACTATCTGCTCGTAGAAATCTCGGGCTCGTAGTCTAATTGTTAAATGTACGCACGGCCGTGCTCAATAAAATGACGTGTGCAGTTGAGTTTCATTTCAGCTGCAAATTTCCGTCGCGTTTAGTGCCCCGGGCCGGGGTTTAGTGCAAGTTCCTTTGTTTAATCAAGTTTCGGCAATGTGAAGATTATTCTGAACAATCCTAACCCTGCTTCGAGCCTTTGACTTTTGCTCGGTAAAGATGTTTACTTCGACGCGAGTATTTTGACTTTGCTTGTCTACATTTTCATGGAGTATTTGTGCTTTGTTTGGCTACGTTTTCATTATAATCTTAATTCGAAGAAGCGAATTTTTCATTGACCATTGACAATTTTAGAGACCAGGTTAAGCGTTTTCGTTCAGGTGTTGCTTAACTGATTGTGGCGTGTTAGGATAATAAAGACCTTTGTTTTCCTCCACCCTGCGTCGTGTGACTAGTTGTAGTCAATCAGAATTACGTCAGTTTAGCGCTCAAGTTGTTGTCGCCATGTTATAAAAGAATTGGTTCATGCTTTTAGTTGTGCGTATATCGAGTTATGGATGCACTTGGGAAATTTGGAGCGCACTCAAGAAGCTAGAGTTGCTCTGGGCTGTGCCTCGAGCAACTCGCTTTACGTAACATTTTATGCCAATAACTATTGGCTTAATTTGCGACTACAGAAAATACATACTGTAACATTTTAGGCCAATAACTATTGGCTTAATTTGCGACCACAGTAAATACATACTGTAACATTTTAGGTCAATAACTATTGGCTTAATTTGCGACCACATATAATACATACTGTAACATTTTAGGCCAATAACTAATGGCTTAATTTTAGTAGGTATATGAAATATATTTTAGGCTAGTTATTATGTGGTACCGACTGTAGTTAGTGGCTTAAAATCTTACAGTATATATACTGTGAGAACAACATATTGAGCCGTTGTCTAAACGCCCCTTCTTTCGTGCTCTCCAAACTTCCCGCACGCTCAGCGTGAACCAATAGACCTTTTTCGCTTTTACATTTTGTTTTCCCAATACAGACCATGTGATGATACTCAGGAGATTTGATCGTTTGTTTTGTTCATTAAAAAGGGTACATGCAAGCCCCATGCAAGCATGAATATGTCTGCATGTACTCTTTTTAATGAACAAAACAAAGGATCAAATCTCCCAAGTATCATCACATGTTCTGTATTGGGAAAACAAAATGTGCAAGCGAAAAAGGTCTATTCTTAAAATAAATCAACCACAGGTCCGCATGCGTGTTAGCCTCCCACGCAGACGATCTTAAAACGCGTGACAAGCCTAAGAACGTCCGCGTGGGAGACTACATGCGTGTATGTTGAGCTCCTGTGTAAAAGAAATCGAATTACTTCTCTGGTAGGATGGATTTCAATCACGCTTTTATCACATTAACACCCGCCACACTTGATATGTAATAAAGCTGGCGAAATATTTCAAAAGAGCCACAAGCCTCAAGGTGAGGATGGCTTGAATGACACTTTTTTATGTAAATTTGAGACGCAGTCAAGGGTTTGCATAACTTTCGGAATTCTCCCAACTCCCTAAGTGTTTAGATGAGGCTATGCAAACACGGAAAAAGTACTCTATTGCTTTTATAAAATATTTCTCAAGAATACGCGCGAATTGAGAATGTCACGACCGTGTTTGCCTACTCTCGTCTTCACTGACACACTTCAGTATCGAACAATGAAAGCGTGCGCAGTGAAATAAAAACATACCGGTATTCAAGGTTTTCTTCATCGAGCTATTACTACATGGATCTCTTCGTTTAACACGCTTTTAAAATTTACGCATCAATATAGAGTGCCTGGTTGACGTACGTGTGTTTTGATACTGTATTTCATTTGGGAGTTTTTTCCCTCCCAATTTCTTGCTAATTAAAATGAAATTCCTACCACGCTAATAGCGTTGCTCGGTGTATTCAAGCAAACTGTAATATGCCAAGTTCTTACTCATTAGTAGTCCGACAGTGTCACTTGCATGAGAAGAGACAGAACTTTAGCTCGTGCGTGTTGCCTGCATGCGGGTGCTAATTTCACGAATTTCTTTCTACGTGAATTCTATTTTCCATGGTTGAACCAAGGTCAAGTTGACCTTTTAAAGAATAAGACTTAACAAAAATTTCGAAGACACAATCATCTTGAAAGAAACAATCAATAGAAAAACATTCTATTTTCCTTTTGAAGTTGGTTCCTGAATACCGAGCCTAATTTGACAAGCTATTAACGTACTTGCCAAAAAATATCTGCACTGAATAATCGATTTCTGACTGCCTACAACAATTTTTCCTTTCACACGGGTTGAAGGGACTATTGAATGCTATCAGTATGAATGACAGAAGAGGAGGGTTTGGTTAGCTTAAAATAGTGTGATGACTGTAAATGAACTCAAGCTCGTGCACAAAGTCATGCATACGAGGCGTAAATCGCTCTTCAAATGCAAATGCGCAAGGCAAGAGGGTCCCCCCCCCCCCCCCCCCCGTGAATTCTTGAAAGATTCTTCGAGTGCAAACACCTCATTATAGTAGTGCAGGATTGAAATCAAGCGCGCTTTTGTGCAGCTTGATATTGTTCGTGGTTGTGCTCGGTAAGTTTGATTTTAATTTCCGTAACTAGAATCGAACCCACCTTGTCTTATCACTAGACGCATGTCCGCTAACAATCGTCAAGCATTGAGATTGAATTTGTGTTAACTTTCAACAGTTCGTTATGATGAAACGCCTTTTTTTCAATTTTTCTCAGTCACCCCAAATCACGTGTGTATAACTTAACAGTGTTAATGAAGTCATGGTGCCACTAATCTTACATTTCTAAAAACCCCACCCATCAACTTATTTTTCTATGGCACGAAATTGCTTTCCAATCCGAAGTAATAAAGGACAGTGTATGTTGAATGGAGACACGAGACAGAAAACAATCAAAGAAAATAAAAAACAAAGTAAAGAGGAAAAACCGTTCGGTTCATGAGTCGATGGGGGAAGATTAGCGCAAATGAAATACTGAACCAAACGAAACTGAAACTGGAAAACACCTGGGGCGAGCACAAATTCCCTTTAACGTTTGGTCGTTACTTTTCTTTTCTGTGTTGACTTCGAGTACGAAGGGACGATTGCTATTTGGACAGCAAAACTGTTTTGGTTACTATTTAAAAGGGATAATGTGCGACAAGTTAGAGAAGAAGGATTGTCTCTTATGTACGAGCGATCACAAGCGATCCCGTTAAGAGGGAAGTTAGAGGGACTTTCCACTCCACCGTTAATTTAATGTTTTCTTGACTCACGGGCCCAATCATTAAAACAAATTGGTATTCCTCCAGTTACATATAGGGCAATAGTCTCATGTTTACAAACCAGAATTCATAAAGGACACCAGTGAGTGGGTTACCAGACTAGGCCATGGCAAAAACGTTAAAAACATACCTTAAGGGTGGTTTTTATTAGCGCATAAGGATCATAAAGCAAAAGACCAAACTGACGCCGACCGCCGGTAAAGGATGCTTGATTGTGAGGGCCCCTTGTGTTTTAAAGGAAGAATTCTTAACTAGAATCAGGTGCCTACTTAACGGCGCCTTGCTGCCCCCCCCCCGCCCCCCCCAGTTGTAGTCATGGCGTATGTTTCCAGTCATGTTTGTGTGCACAAAATAGCCTGTGAACAGCAACCCGTGCGCCACGTATCTTGTCTTAAAACGGATCTTAAAAACGGAAGCTTTGACTTTTTAAAAACATAGAGCTATAAAAAAATTGCGAAAAAACTTTGTCAACATTTAAGAAACATCTTAAAAAATCTTTAATAAACCGGTTATTTAAAAATGCGCGACGTTTTCCACGATTCTCGGACGTCATTATCAACTGAAAGGCGTTAGAATGAATATTCTTTAAAATACAGGGGAAAAAACAATCGTTTCATTAAAAAGGAAGCTACAAAGCTAAAACAAAGAGGTGTAGCACTGATGGAGGTTCCACTCTGAGTGGAGAGCCCATATGGTGTTCTCAAGAAGTGCCACGGCCGAAATTTGAATTGCCTCGTTTATGAAAATGGTATTTCATCCAAGAACTGAGGCCTAGCATGAACACCCAGAGTGACTCCATCAGTGACTAGACTCTTTGTTTATCTCTTGTCAGCTTCTTTGTTAATGAACCACCTTGTTTTTTCCTGTATTTTAAAGAATACCCATTCTGACTTATTTTCAACTTGATAATCAGGGGAGTTTAAGCAAGCTCACCTGACGCGGACGGTTACGAGAATAGCCACAAAAAACAACAGGTTTAATCAGCAACACGAATAGCTGTGCACGTTGCGTTCTAAACTTCTATGTACCTTCTTTGCCGAACCCACTTACAAAAACACACGACCGGAAATGATCAATTTCTGCGCCGTCTACGGAACGTTAGGACTGGGGACGACGGCTAATTTTATTCGTATTTCCATTTGGATTTGAACGCTGTTCGTTGCATGTTGAGCATCATGGTAGGTGGATTTTTAAGAAAAATGCGAAAAATCTTTTTTTCGCTGTTCAAATTGAGAAAGACTGAGAAAAATAATTTGCAGAAAGAATGGAGAAAAAAGCTTTTTTTACTTTTTACGATAAAGAGCAAAAACTGTTTTTGAATCTCATTAAATCTCTTACGGCCGCGTTGACAGCTCTAATTAAAAATTCACCGCCAGTTGTCACATGTAATGCGAATTTGCGGTGTGATATTTTATTTGCGCACGCGAACCGTTCTCGATCTGGTTGTTTCATCGCATTTCAAGCCTTCGTTCTTGTCAAATTTCTTTATGTCAGGACTGAAAAACTCGCACAGAAAAACTACATTGCTTTCATTTTCGTCTCCGAAGAAAAGTCGGAAGAGGCGGAACAAAAAAAACAATTTTTTTTCTTTGATGGGGGGGGGGGGGGGGAAAACAAAAAAAAAAACAGACAAGTTCAGCGTCGAACAAAATCTTTGGCTCCTGTTATCGTGAGCGCACTGTGGGTCGCATTGTTTTAAACTTAGACGAAATGGTTGAAGGAACTCGACGGAAACCAAATCCCGCCAATGAAGCTGAAGGTTCAAAACATACAACAAGTTGCTAGTTTTCGGCAAGATACCCGGGGGGGGGGGGGTTACTCCCTTATATGGTGGCTATATAGGTATGTGCGGCCCAAAAGAGGTATGGTTTTTCAGCCGTTTTGGTCATAAATAGGGTATCAATTTTAGCTGATTTTGGCTATTTCGGTCATAAATAGGGTATGGTGTTTGATATCTAGCCTTGATTACTATGGTTATGTTTTTAAGAAACTTTGCACCATTATCACAAAGCGAAAAATCACCAAACGTCCTTCAAAAATTCTGTTCACGGTATTTTAACAGGATTTTGAGGTAATGGTCAAGTCATAAATAGGGTTTCGAATTTTTGGTCAGGTCATAAATAGGGTAGGAAATATCGCAGATTTTGGTCATAAATAGGGTAGGGGTTTTGGGACGCGGGCCGTACACTCCCACCCAATTTTTCTGGGAGTACCCCCCCCGGGGCAAGATATTGCTGGAGAACGGACGCGATTCCGAAACTTCCATAGCGAGAGATCGAGTCAAGCACAGATGTAGATGTAGACGATAAAGACCCCGAAATTTCCTCTTTTTGGCTTCACGAGGCATCTATGGTTTCAGAAAAATGTCCGGAGAACGAAGAAGTCTAAACTCGAACAGCATAATACCAATGCCGCCGACGAAATAATCACGGCAGTTTAATTACAAACCTGTTTAAACCTAAGTAGTTTTTCGCTTCTCAGACGATTTCACTGCAACGTAGACGTCTGTTTATTTCAAGTTGTCATGACCCATTGTTTTGGTACACTGACCCATGCTGACATCTGTCAGCGCGGAGGGGATTTTTAACACCTAATCATATCGATCTCGCAAAAGGTTTTTCGTCTTTTTCTCGATAAAACAAAACTGCATATAAGGATGAACATTTTTAGTTCGTTTACGCGTGTCTTCCAACGGAATTGGCTGAAAATCAGCAGGTATGTTCCCTATTACCTCCTTCGAAAAAGGGTGTCGGGCTTTGTTTAATTTCGCTTCCGTTTCAGAGTTATGGCCTCTTTAGTGTAAGGAAACACCCGCGTTCAGAACATCAAACTTTAGGAGGGTGTAGAAAAAAAACCAAACCATATCTGGAAAATCGCAGACACCCTTTTTTAAGGTGATGTGTGAGAAAACATTTCCGATGTTAATCGCGCCGCTCCGATGAATCACGCGCGGAAGCGAACCACTTTAAGCAAAGCAGTGTTTCTGGGTATTTCTTTTTATATCACTGCGACAATAACTTTTTAGAAAATTTCAAACATATGATTGTATTCTATAGCTATTAAGCGTTCAGAAAATGTATAGGTTGATGGGGTTTTCTTTCAAAGCGCCAGCGTAAGAGCGCGATTTCCAAACACTGTCAATCCACCTACCATGATACCTTAAGCACGTTTGTATAGCCATTAGCGAACAGATATGGATAATCGCGAATTTCGCTTCTAAAATCTAAATTCATTTTTTACTAGGCGTTGTCCTCGGCGTCGTCGTCGTCCTTGCTTAAGCTCCCTAATGACGTCCGAGAACGTCGAAACGTCGTGTATTTTTAACCTTTTTTTTAAAGATTTTTTAAAGATTTCTTAAATGTTATTAAGAAAAGTTTTTTCGCAATTTTTTATAGCTAAAACGGATCTTATTGAGCAAAATCAAAGAGCGAAGCAAATTCTTCAGTACACTTGACATAGTGTAGACTGCAAAACAGTCGTTTTCGGTCGTTTAGGAAGGCGCGAAGCGCCGTAAGCGTGATCCTCGAGTGTAAAGTGTTTTCGAGTGTGATCCTCCCTTGCCGTTTTTACACTCGCTCCAGACCTTTCGTTCGAATATGGACAGTCGTTCGCGTTCGCAAAAAATACGACTGTTTTGCAGTCTAGACATGGTGTCCTGACTGCAGCTTGTTTTACAATGAAATTAATTCCATTTCTAAAACAAGCCGCAGTCACGACGTCAGCTTCGGTGATTTCTGAACGGCCCAGTTGATAAAACCAAATTATCTTGTAAACGCAGCACCATAGTTTCTTTCTTTGTATTGTTTTACTCTAACATCGTGAATCGGTCTCTAACCGAAGTGGTTAGCACAGCTGTACTAATTGTGGACATTGAAACAAGCAAACAAATCATTGTAAACTTGAACAGAAATTTGTTAAAAGTTCCAACTGGGATTTTCTTTCTTAGAAAAGACTGAAAAGGTAAAACGCTTTTGGTGTCGTGCTTTCCCCGTCTGTTTCTCAATTTCAAGCTAGAATTCAGTCGAGAGAAATGGAAGAGTAAATTGAACCATAAACATGAAGCCGTTTGACCAAAATCAATCAAAATGGTCATGGTATTTTATTCCAGCATTCCTTCACGCAGCGTCTTGTTTTGTTCTGTTTTGAAAACTTGGCAGTCAAAAATATGCGTCGTTATCATTGTTGTTATGACTACAGTCCGCTGTTGTTTTGTTTCCCCTTTTTCTGCCACTTCAAGATAATTTGGTTTTATCAACTGGGTTGATAATGTGAATTGGCCACCGTAAAGAGATTCGGAAGCTGACGTTTCGCGATTCGCTTCGACAAAGGAGTAACGCTCGAAACGTCAGCTTCCGAATCCGCGCTTTACAGTGGCCAATTCACATTATCAATCCTGTTGATAAAACCAAATTATCTTGTAATACTCTCCACCGACGCAGAACACCATAGTTTCTTTAGAAACTTACCCCTTAATTCTGCTACTTTACCCTCGATAATACTTTTGGCGGAATCCAAATGAATGCAAACAATACTGCCGATACGGATAGTAAACAGATGATCGCCTCTTACTAGTTTTGGCGGAATCTGCTGAATGAATCCAAATAATATTGATACGGCAAAGTGAGCATCTGAACGATCTTAAAGTGGTAATATGATAAAAAAGATTCACTTCTCTTTTTTCTTCAGATTTTACAAGCGTGTTTGTTTGACACCTCACCGGCAAAATCTTAACCTTCGAATTTTATCCAAAGGCTGTTTTCTTTGAGTGCAAGTTTAGGATTTCACGGTCCGCCATTGTTCACATTCAAAACTGACCGATTTTGGACTTCAGAGGGATCGAATATAAGATGACGTCAAAGACTCGCTAGCTTAAAATTGCAGCGTGTAAACGCAGCTTATTGTACATGCAAAACACGAGCTAACAAGTCTGAAAGTTCGAAACTCCAGTGCTGCATATTAATTAAGGCGCGTGCACACGCATTGCATTTTTAAACTATCGAGTCTTATCCTCGATCCAGCTCTCTCAAGATTTTAAAGTCAGTTATGGCGGACCATTATTTAGAAAAATTTCAGTCAAAATAAACAGGTGTCTTTTTTAAATGAAGGCTAAAAACTTCCGTCACGTAGTGGCTCAGTTACATAGTTTCGAAATAAAAAGAAAAAGTAGAATTGATGGTTGGTCGCAGTAGCGCTTTAAATATATCTGGAGGAATCCGAATGAATGCAAATCCGGACTTAAAGATACGCCACGGCGAGGTGCTACTGAATACAGCTACTCTGATAGCCTTGAGGGACCAGCTGGTGATTATAAAACTCAAAACAGGAAGTCACACAGTAAACAGAAAACCTCACCGCAAAGTTACAAAACTCAAATCAACATTCTACCTTTTCCTGGGTTAGCTCAATCGGGCACTGAACAACCCGGCCAAGGAGCTACGCTTTTAGGCTGGCCTAAATCTATATATTAGCTCGATTTCAGCACGGGCATAGTGGTCATACAACGTGATGTATAAGCCCAAAAATACAGAACTTTTGATTCTTATAAAATATATTTTGAGCTCAGTGCAATAAAAAAAATTATAGCTCATCTTAGAGGTACCTACGAAGCTTTCTTACCTGCAGCTCTTCGGCCCGGTACGAATGTTACTGATGCACCCTTGTTTTTCCATAAGAAATATTTATAAGAATGTCGAGGCTTTATCCGAATATCGAGGCTGAAATTTTTGGAATAACCGTCTTGACGCTGAGATTTTGAAAAACAAGGAACATAACTCTGTGTATGGATGTAAAATTCTTCCTTTCCGCTAAACGACAAAACTAGTCAAAAACAACGAAAGCAGGGCTAGCCACTGGCCTTGCTGTGTTCGCCGAGGATAATAGTCCTTTCTGCCATTGCTGTGTGTGTCAGATAAAACTTTATTACCTACAGCCTGGCTACAAAATTACTTCAACGCCATCAAAGTCAATGAAACGGAAATGTCATGGCTATTATCTAATAATATTCATGAAAATATTTTCAGCCTAAAATCCGGAGAAAAATAATAAGAACATTCAGCCAGGGCAGGAAAAACCGTAAATATTCATAAAGATATATATAAAAAAGAGTGTACGATGGTCACACACAGTAGGTGTTAAATTGGTGAAATTTTCTGTACAAATGACAACGAGACAATTATCAAAAAACGGATTTTTTTTCATTGAGAACTTTATCTACGAATTGGGCCGTAATATATTCAAACAGTGAAAAACGCGTTAACATGAAATGGAAACAGCAGACTTATACTCGCATAGCGAAGATTTCACAAAACCAGACACTTTCCCGTAGAAGAAAGCAAGACTACGGGGAAAAGCGCAGCCGTACAACATCTTTACGTCTCTAATGTCTCTCCTATTCCTGGTTTTATCGGCGCTCTTTGAACAGCTAAAAAAAAACCCACGAAATTCGTATTTTTTTGTAAAAATTCACCTACCATGAAAAAGCCAAGCAGAGCCTTCTTGAAAATATCCTCACACTCAGACGAATCCCTGCTCGCTTGTTCGATCTTCACGTAATGCCATGGCCTCAGAGGTTTTTTTCGGCTGTCTTCTCACTCAGAACGGAGAATGTCAGTTCAATCCTTCATATTTTCAAACGCGGTATCATTTTTCTATTTATTCGGATTCCGCCAAAAATATTTAAGATCGTTCCTATGCTCACGTGCCGATAAAACCAGGAATAGGAGAGACATTAGAGACGTAAAGATGTTGTACGGCTGCGCTTTTCCCCGTAGTCTTGCTTTCTT
Organism: Platygyra sinensis; assembly: GCA_019787425.1. Taxonomy (NCBI): domain Eukaryota; kingdom Metazoa; phylum Cnidaria; class Anthozoa; order Scleractinia; family Merulinidae; genus Platygyra; species Platygyra sinensis. Next base: position 19,538 of record JAHPZR010055348.1, on the reverse strand, counting down.
CTACGGGAAAGTGTCTGGTTTTGTGAAATCTTCGCTATGCGAGTATAAGTCTGCTGTTTCCATTTCATGTTAACGCGTTTTTCACTGTTTGAATATATTACGGCCCAATTCGTAGATAAAGTTCTCAATGAAAAAAAATCCGTTTTTTGATAATTGTCTCGTTGTCATTTGTACAGAAAATTTCACCAATTTAACACCTACTGTGTGTGACCATCGTACACTCTTTTTTATATATATCTTTATGAATATTTACGGTTTTTCCTGCCCTGGCTGAATGTTCTTATTATTTTTCTCCGGATTTTAGGCTGAAAATATTTTCATGAATATTATTAGATAATAGCCATGACATTTCCGTTTCATTGACTTTGATGGCGTTGAAGTAATTTTGTAGCCAGGCTGTAGGTAATAAAGTTTTATCTGACACACACAGCAATGGCAGAAAGGACTATTATCCTCGGCGAACACAGCAAGGCCAGTGGCTAGCCCTGCTTTCGTTGTTTTTGACTAGTTTTGTCGTTTAGCGGAAAGGAAGAATTTTACATCCATACACAGAGTTATGTTCCTTGTTTTTCAAAATCTCAGCGTCAAGACGGTTATTCCAAAAATTTCAGCCTCGATATTCGGATAAAGCCTCGACATTCTTATAAATATTTCTTATGGAAAAACAAGGGTGCATCAGTAACATTCGTACCGGGCCGAAGAGCTGCAGGTAAGAAAGCTTCGTAGGTACCTCTAAGATGAGCTATAATTTTTTTTATTGCACTGAGCTCAAAATATATTTTATAAGAATCAAAAGTTCTGTATTTTTGGGCTTATACATCACGTTGTATGACCACTATGCCCGTGCTGAAATCGAGCTAATATATAGATTTAGGCCAGCCTAAAAGCGTAGCTCCTTGGCCGGGTTGTTCAGTGCCCGATTGAGCTAACCCAGGAAAAGGTAGAATGTTGATTTGAGTTTTGTAACTTTGCGGTGAGGTTTTCTGTTTACTGTGTGACTTCCTGTTTTGAGTTTTATAATCACCAGCTGGTCCCTCAAGGCTATCAGAGTAGCTGTATTCAGTAGCACCTCGCCGTGGCGTATCTTTAAGTCCGGATTTGCATTCATTCGGATTCCTCCAGATATATTTAAAGCGCTACTGCGACCAACCATCAATTCTACTTTTTCTTTTTATTTCGAAACTATGTAACTGAGCCACTACGTGACGGAAGTTTTTAGCCTTCATTTAAAAAAGACACCTGTTTATTTTGACTGAAATTTTTCTAAATAATGGTCCGCCATAACTGACTTTAAAATCTTGAGAGAGCTGGATCGAGGATAAGACTCGATAGTTTAAAAATGCAATGCGTGTGCACGCGCCTTAATTAATATGCAGCACTGGAGTTTCGAACTTTCAGACTTGTTAGCTCGTGTTTTGCATGTACAATAAGCTGCGTTTACACGCTGCAATTTTAAGCTAGCGAGTCTTTGACGTCATCTTATATTCGATCCCTCTGAAGTCCAAAATCGGTCAGTTTTGAATGTGAACAATGGCGGACCGTGAAATCCTAAACTTGCACTCAAAGAAAACAGCCTTTGGATAAAATTCGAAGGTTAAGATTTTGCCGGTGAGGTGTCAAACAAACACGCTTGTAAAATCTGAAGAAAAAAGAGAAGTGAATCTTTTTTATCATATTACCACTTTAAGATCGTTCAGATGCTCACTTTGCCGTATCAATATTATTTGGATTCATTCAGCAGATTCCGCCAAAACTAGTAAGAGGCGATCATCTGTTTACTATCCGTATCGGCAGTATTGTTTGCATTCATTTGGATTCCGCCAAAAGTATTATCGAGGGTAAAGTAGCAGAATTAAGGGGTAAGTTTCTAAAGAAACTATGGTGTTCTGCGTCGGTGGAGAGTATTACAAGATAATTTGGTTTTATCAACAGGATTGATAATGTGAATTGGCCACTGTAAAGCGCGGATTCGGAAGCTGACGTTTCGAGCGTTACTCCTTTGTCGAAGCGAATCGCGAAACGTCAGCTTCCGAATCTCTTTACGGTGGCCAATTCACATTATCAACCCAGTTGATAAAACCAAATTATCTTGAAGTGGCAGAAAAAGGGGAAACAAAACAACAGCGGACTGTAGTCATAACAACAATGATAACGACGCATATTTTTGACTGCCAAGTTTTCAAAACAGAACAAAACAAGACGCTGCGTGAAGGAATGCTGGAATAAAATACCATGACCATTTTGATTGATTTTGGTCAAACGGCTTCATGTTTATGGTTCAATTTACTCTTCCATTTCTCTCGACTGAATTCTAGCTTGAAATTGAGAAACAGACGGGGAAAGCACGACACCAAAAGCGTTTTACCTTTTCAGTCTTTTCTAAGAAAGAAAATCCCAGTTGGAACTTTTAACAAATTTCTGTTCAAGTTTACAATGATTTGTTTGCTTGTTTCAATGTCCACAATTAGTACAGCTGTGCTAACCACTTCGGTTAGAGACCGATTCACGATGTTAGAGTAAAACAATACAAAGAAAGAAACTATGGTGCTGCGTTTACAAGATAATTTGGTTTTATCAACTGGGCCGTTCAGAAATCACCGAAGCTGACGTCGTGACTGCGGCTTGTTTTAGAAATGGAATTAATTTCATTGTAAAACAAGCTGCAGTCAGGACACCATGTCTAGACTGCAAAACAGTCGTATTTTTTGCGAACGCGAACGACTGTCCATATTCGAACGAAAGGTCTGGAGCGAGTGTAAAAACGGCAAGGGAGGATCACACTCGAAAACACTTTACACTCGAGGATCACGCTTACGGCGCTTCGCGCCTTCCTAAACGACCGAAAACGACTGTTTTGCAGTCTACACTATGTCAAGTGTACTGAAGAATTTGCTTCGCTCTTTGATTTTGCTCAATAAGATCCGTTTTAGCTATAAAAAATTGCGAAAAAACTTTTCTTAATAACATTTAAGAAATCTTTAAAAAATCTTTAAAAAAAAGGTTAAAAATACACGACGTTTCGACGTTCTCGGACGTCATTAGGGAGCTTAAGCAAGGACGACGACGACGCCGAGGACAACGCCTAGTAAAAAATGAATTTAGATTTTAGAAGCGAAATTCGCGATTATCCATATCTGTTCGCTAATGGCTATACAAACGTGCTTAAGGTATCATGGTAGGTGGATTGACAGTGTTTGGAAATCGCGCTCTTACGCTGGCGCTTTGAAAGAAAACCCCATCAACCTATACATTTTCTGAACGCTTAATAGCTATAGAATACAATCATATGTTTGAAATTTTCTAAAAAGTTATTGTCGCAGTGATATAAAAAGAAATACCCAGAAACACTGCTTTGCTTAAAGTGGTTCGCTTCCGCGCGTGATTCATCGGAGCGGCGCGATTAACATCGGAAATGTTTTCTCACACATCACCTTAAAAAAGGGTGTCTGCGATTTTCCAGATATGGTTTGGTTTTTTTCTACACCCTCCTAAAGTTTGATGTTCTGAACGCGGGTGTTTCCTTACACTAAAGAGGCCATAACTCTGAAACGGAAGCGAAATTAAACAAAGCCCGACACCCTTTTTCGAAGGAGGTAATAGGGAACATACCTGCTGATTTTCAGCCAATTCCGTTGGAAGACACGCGTAAACGAACTAAAAATGTTCATCCTTATATGCAGTTTTGTTTTATCGAGAAAAAGACGAAAAACCTTTTGCGAGATCGATATGATTAGGTGTTAAAAATCCCCTCCGCGCTGACAGATGTCAGCATGGGTCAGTGTACCAAAACAATGGGTCATGACAACTTGAAATAAACAGACGTCTACGTTTGCAGTGAAATCGTCTGAGAAGCGAAAAACTACTTAGGTTTAAACAGGTTTGTAATTAAACTGCCGTGATTATTTCGTCGGCGGCATTGGTATTATGCTGTTCGAGTTTAGACTTCTTCGTTCTCCGGACATTTTTCTGAAACCATAGATGCCTCGTGAAGCCAAAAAGAGGAAATTTCGGGGTCTTTATCGTCTACATCTACATCTGTGCTTGACTCGATCTCTCGCTATGGAAGTTTCGGAATCGCGTCCGTTCTCCAGCAATATCTTGCCCCGGGGGGGGTACTCCCAGAAAAATTGGGTGGGAGTGTACGGCCCGCGTCCCAAAACCCCTACCCTATTTATGACCAAAATCTGCGATATTTCCTACCCTATTTATGACCTGACCAAAAATTCGAAACCCTATTTATGACTTGACCATTACCTCAAAATCCTGTTAAAATACCGTGAACAGAATTTTTGAGGACGTTTGGTGATTTTTCGCTTTGTGATAATGGTGGCAAAAGTTTCTTTAAAAACATAACCATAGTAATCAAGGCTAGATATCAAACACCATACCCTATTTATGACCGAAATAGCCAAATCAGCTAAAATTGATACCCTATTTATGACCAAAACGGCTGAAAAACCATACCCTTTAGGGCCGCACATACCTATATAGCCCATATAAGGAGTACCCCCCCCCCCCGGGTATCTTGCGATAGCACTTGTTGTATTTTGACCTTCAGCTTCATTGGCGGGATTTGTTTCCTCGAGTTCCTTCAACCATTCTTCTAAGTTTAAAACAATGCGACCCACAGTCGCTCAGATCAGGAGCCAAAGATTTTGTTCGGACGCTGAACTTGCTGGGTATTCCATCAGATTTTTCGGCCGCTTCGACGTCTTCGGAGACGAAAATGAGCAAGTAGTTTTTCTTGCGAGTTTCGTCCTGACATAAAGAAAATTTGACAAGAACGAAGGCTTGAAATGCGATGAAACAACAGATCGAGAACGGTTCGCGTGCGCAAATAAATATCACACCGCAAATTCGCATTACATGTGACAACTGGGCGGTGAATTTTAATTAGAGCTGTCAATGCGGCGTAAGAGATTTAATGAGATTCAAAAACAGTTTTTCCTCTTTACCGTAAAAAGTAAAAAAGCTTTTTTCTCCCTTTCTTTCTGCAAATTATTTTTCTCAGTCTTCTCAATTTGAACAGCGAAAAAAAGAATTTTTTCGCATTTTTCTTAAAAATCCACCTACCATGATGCTCAACATGCAACGACAGCGTTCAAATCCAAATGGAAATACGAAAAATTAGCCGTCGTTCAGTCCAACGTTCCGTAGACGGCGCAGAAATTGATCATTTCACGTCGTTGTTTTGTAGTGGACGGCAAAGAAATGTACATAGATTTAGAACGCACGTGCACAGCTATTGTTGTTGCTGATTAAACTGTTGTTTTTTGGCATTCTCGTAACCGTCGTCGTCGGTGGCTTGCTTAAACTCCCTATTATCAAGTGAAAATAATCAGAATGGGTATTCTTTAAATACAGGAAAAACAAGGTGGTTCATTAAAAAGAAGCTACAAGATAAACAAAGAGTCTAGCACTGATGGAGTCACTCTGGGTGTTAAGCTAGGCCTCAGTTCTTGGATGAATAACATTTCATAAACGAGCAATCAAATTTTCCGTGGCACTTCTTGAGAACACAATAGTGGCTCTCACTCAGAGTGACCTCCATCAGTGCTAAACTCTTTGTTTAGCTTGTAGCTTCTTTTTAATGAACGATTGTTTTTCCCTGTATTTAAAGAATATTCATTCTAACTCCTTTCAGTTGATAATGACGTCCGAGAACGTGGAAAACGTCGTGCATTTTTAACCGTTTTATAAAGATTTTTTAAAGATTTCTTAAATGTTGACAAAAGTTTTTTCGCAATTTTTTATAGCCTAAATGTTTTAAAAAGTCGCTTCCGTTTTTAGATCCGTTTTGAAGACAAGATACGTGCGCACGGGTTGCTGTTCACAGGCTATTTTTTGCACAAACATGACTGAAACATACGCAGACTAAACTGCGCAGCAAGGCGCCGTTAAGTAGCACCTGATCTAGTTAAGAATTTTCTTAAAACAAAAGGCCCTAACAATCAACATCTTACCGCGTCGGCGCAGTTTGGCTTTTGCTTTATGATCTTATGCGCTAATAAAAACCACCCTTAAGGTATGTTTTAACGTTTTGCATGCTAGCGGTAACCCACTCACTGGTGTCTTATGATTCTGTTTGTAAACATGAGATATTGCTATATGTACTGGAGGAATACCAATTTGTTTAATGATGGGCCCGTGAGTCAAGAAACATTATTAACGGTGAGTGGAAAGTCATCTAACTTCCCTCTTAACCGGATCGCTTGTATCGCTCGTACATAAGAGACAATCCTCTTCTCTAACTTGTCGCACATTATCCTTTTAAATGTAAACAAAACAGTTTTGCTGTCCAAATAGAAATCTCCCTTCGTACTAGAAGTCAACACAGAAAAGAAAGTAACGACCAAAAGTTAAAGGGAATTTGTGCTCGCCCCAGGTGTTTCAGTTTCAGTTCGTTGTTCAGTATTTCATTTGCGCTAATCTTCCCCATCGACCATGAACCGAACGGTTTTCTCTTTACTTTGTTTTTTATTTCTTGATTGTTTTCTGTCTCGTGTCTCCATTAAACATAAACTGTCATTTATTCTTCGATTGGAAAGCAATTTCGTGCCATAGAAAAATAAGTTGATGGTTAGAAATTTAAGAATTAGTGGCACATGACTCATTAACAATGTTAAGTTATACCGTTATTTGGGTGACTGAGGAAAATTGAAAAAAGATTTCATCATAACGAACTGTTGAAAGTAACACAAATAAATCTCAATGCTTGACATTGTTAGAGACATGGTCTAGTGAAGACAAGTGGGTTCGATTCTAGTTACGGAAATAAATCAACTTACCGAGCACAACCGACGAACAATATCAAGCTGCACAAAAGCGCGCTTGATTTCAATCCTGCAACTACTATAATGAGGGTTTGCACTCGAAGAATCTTTCAAGAATTCGGAACCCTCTTGCCTTGCGCATTTTGCATTTGAAGAGAGATACTCCTCGTTGCATGACTTTGTGCACAGCTTGAGTCATTTACAGTCATCACACTATTTTAAGCTAACCAAACCCTCCTCTTCTGTCATTCATACTGATAGCATTCAATAGTCCCTTCAACCCGTGTGAAAGGAAAAATTGTTGTAGGCAGTCAGAAATCGATTATTCAGTGCAGATATTTTTTGGCAAGTACGTTAATAGCTTGTCAAATTAGGCTCGGTATTCAGGAACCAACTTCAAAAGGAAAATAGAATGTTTTTCTATTGATTGTTTCTTTCAAGATGATTGTGTCTTCGAAATTTTTGTTAAGTCTTATTCTTTAAAAGGTCAACTTGACCTTGGTTCAACCATGGAAAATAGAATTCACGTAGAAAGAAATTCGTGAAATTAGCACCCGCATGCAGGCAACACGCACGAGCTAAAGTTCTGTCTCTTCTCATGCAAGTGACACTGTCGGACTACTAATGAGTAAGAACTTGGCATATTACAGTTTGCTTGAATACACCGAGCAACGCTATTAGCGTGGTAGGAATTTCATTTTAATTAGCAAGAAATTGGGAGGGAAAAAACTCCCAAATGAAATACAGTATCAAAACACACGTACGTCAACCAGGCACTCTATATTGATGCGTAAATTTTAAAAGCGTGTTAAACGAAGAGATCCATGTAGTAATAGCTCGATGAAGAAAACCTTGAATACCGGTATGTTTTTATTTCACTGCGCACGCTTTCATTGTTCGATACTGAAGTGTGTCAGTGAAGACGAGAGTAGGCAAACACGGTCGTGACATTCTCAATTCGCGCGTATTCTTGAGAAATATTTTATAAAAGCAATAGAGTACTTTTTCCGTGTTTGCATAGCCTCATCTAAACACTTAGGGAGTTGGGAGAATTCCGAAAGTTATGCAAACCCTTGACTGCGTCTCAAATTTACATAAAAAAGTGTCATTCAAGCCATCCTCACCTTGAGGCTTGTGGCTCTTTTGAAATATTTCGCCAGCTTTATTACATATCAAGTGTGGCGGGTGTTAATGTGATAAAAGCGTGATTGAAATCCATCCTACCAGAGAAGTAATTCGATTTCTTTTACACAGGAGCTCAACATACACGCATGTAGTCTCCCACGCGGACGTTCTTAGGCTTGTCACGCGTTTTAAGATCGTCTGCGTGGGAGGCTAACACGCATGCGGACCTGTGGTTGATTTATTTTAAGAATAGACCTTTTTCGCTTGCACATTTTGTTTTCCCAATACAGAACATGTGATGATACTTGGGAGATTTGATCCTTTGTTTTGTTCATTAAAAAGAGTACATGCAGACATATTCATGCTTGCATGGGGCTTGCATGTACCCTTTTTAATGAACAAAACAAACGATCAAATCTCCTGAGTATCATCACATGGTCTGTATTGGGAAAACAAAATGTAAAAGCGAAAAAGGTCTATTGGTTCACGCTGAGCGTGCGGGAAGTTTGGAGAGCACGAAAGAAGGGGCGTTTAGACAACGGCTCAATATGTTGTTCTCACAGTATATATACTGTAAGATTTTAAGCCACTAACTACAGTCGGTACCACATAATAACTAGCCTAAAATATATTTCATATACCTACTAAAATTAAGCCATTAGTTATTGGCCTAAAATGTTACAGTATGTATTATATGTGGTCGCAAATTAAGCCAATAGTTATTGACCTAAAATGTTACAGTATGTATTTACTGTGGTCGCAAATTAAGCCAATAGTTATTGGCCTAAAATGTTACAGTATGTATTTTCTGTAGTCGCAAATTAAGCCAATAGTTATTGGCATAAAATGTTACGTAAAGCGAGTTGCTCGAGGCACAGCCCAGAGCAACTCTAGCTTCTTGAGTGCGCTCCAAATTTCCCAAGTGCATCCATAACTCGATATACGCACAACTAAAAGCATGAACCAATTCTTTTATAACATGGCGACAACAACTTGAGCGCTAAACTGACGTAATTCTGATTGACTACAACTAGTCACACGACGCAGGGTGGAGGAAAACAAAGGTCTTTATTATCCTAACACGCCACAATCAGTTAAGCAACACCTGAACGAAAACGCTTAACCTGGTCTCTAAAATTGTCAATGGTCAATGAAAAATTCGCTTCTTCGAATTAAGATTATAATGAAAACGTAGCCAAACAAAGCACAAATACTCCATGAAAATGTAGACAAGCAAAGTCAAAATACTCGCGTCGAAGTAAACATCTTTACCGAGCAAAAGTCAAAGGCTCGAAGCAGGGTTAGGATTGTTCAGAATAATCTTCACATTGCCGAAACTTGATTAAACAAAGGAACTTGCACTAAACCCCGGCCCGGGGCACTAAACGCGACGGAAATTTGCAGCTGAAATGAAACTCAACTGCACACGTCATTTTATTGAGCACGGCCGTGCGTACATTTAACAATTAGACTACGAGCCCGAGATTTCTACGAGCAGATAGTCAAAGAGGTGCAGCCGAGTTGACTATCGCTCGTAGAAAACGAGGGCGAGTAGTCTAATTGTTTCAGTATAAATTTACTGCAGTCTCGTTGCACAAAAAGAAAAACATGTCGAGTAACGCGTAGAACAGAACTGTTTTATTATGTTACATCAGGTTCAAACGTGATGCGCGATGTGCACTGATGCGTAACTGTTGACTATAAGCAGATAGAAAACGGTAATATAGCCAATCAAATTCACGGATTCACAATATAGAGGCATCCGTCTGTCTCGGGAGACAATGGAGTTTGCGCCCGTAGATGTCAGTCCGTGGTAGAGCTGCAGCGCCGGCTGTGGCTGTGGAGGCCGATCCTCGAACGGCAGACCCTGTTACAGTTGCTGCATGTGAAGACTACGGTAAATTTATACTAAAAAGACTAAAAAGATTTTGTTCATGCCTGCTCAATAGGATTTAGATAGGACTAGCGCGCGTGCCATGTTACAGTATAATTCAATTTGGTCGCAGGGACTTGTCTCGCTTTGCAAGGTTTTGAGCGGCAAAGTCTGGGGAACGTTGAAGGGACTTGTGCAGGTTCCTATAAAATTCAAACGAGTCTGAACTCGTGGAAGCAGTTGAAGAGACTAAAATGTTCGTCTCTACGACTAGGTATTTTGATAAAAATGGTTAATTCACACGATATCACTTTTCCCCGTGACTTGTCAGTTGCACGAGCTATTGTAGCTGCCGAGACTTGTCCCCACGTGTGTGCTGACCTTTGAGGACTATATGATATGATATTAAATAAACGACACGTACTGCATGAAGAAGCTGATTTCTTAAACGTAAATAGAAGTAACAGATACAGCCTGTGTGTGGAACGCAAAGTGAAGAGAATGAAACAGGATGAAAAAAAAAATGCACGGTGGAGTGACGGGCTGAGAAAAATCCTTTCTGTTGTTTCTGTCGGTGCTCAGGGTTGTGTAATTCAATGCAATAAAGTCAAAACTCCTAAATAGCACCGAAAAAGCTAGCTTTTAATTAACAGCTATTTAGCTATGTTTGCAGCCTTCAATAAATATACATTCAGAAGAGGGTTTTAAGCCACATTAGTGATGGTTAAATAAAACACAATTCAGAAGCAGCTAAAAGAAACATCAATAACTAAATGTTCCAGTGCACAATGAAGTATTAGAGGTGGCCATTGGTCTAGTAAATGTTGTCAAACAAGTTGTTTCAGAGGGAATTTTCTGTATACAGCTAGCTTAATATTCAACCATGATTTTCACCAAAGTTTTGTTCTTAAAAGATACAAACGCATTTCACTGACCGAACTTAGTATACATGTACATAAGAAATATGTTTTAAAAGCCAACATTTCCTCGTTCTTGTTTTAATCAGCTGATATTCGTTTACCTTGTCTGCTTGGTTTCTGATGCAAAATATGGCCAAAAGGAGCATTGCAATGATCAATAATTGAATGGTGTTTTGTTCAATCACTCGCTTTTAGTGTAACATATTGCCGGGCATATATTTACAACATAAATTCAGTTAAAACCCGCGTGCAAGAAGCTACATGTTTTGAAGTCTAGTAAAATAGGTTCTTGTACCTTGGTGTAGTCATTGGCAATTTAGGCTAAGTAAGTTTTTAAGTTGATTACCAGAAACATAACTAAACCTAGCTTTCAAACCGCTTGGTCCTTGAATATATAGAGGATATTACATGGCTGCGCGTGGATACGAATGTTATCTTCGAGTGTTTAACTAGATATCTCACGACTGAGCGCAGCGAACGAGTGAGATATCGAGTTAAACACGAGAAGATAAAATTCGTATCCACAAGCGGCCATGTAATATTCTGTTTATTATATAAAAATACTTATGACCACGTTTTTTGACGATTTTCCGAAGATTTCCGACCACTTTCCGAAGATTCCCGAACATTTCCAAAATTGTTCCGAAGGCCAGACGAAGTTTCCGAATATTCTCCGAACATTTTCCGAAAATTGCCGAAGATAACCGAAGATTCCCGAGGAAGAACCGATGATGTTTCGATCATACAGCAACACATCTGAGTACTTTCTAAGAGATTATGTAGCCAAAGCAATGGTGATCATGTTATCTTCACGTGTGAAGATATCATGTTTACGCGCGAAAGCTCACTTGGTATTTCACTGGTGTTTATATAATAAACAGCATGATTTAATCATAATTGGGTTATGTATTTTCTTTTGATGTAAATTGGTCTAAATTTGTAACCTCGTGATTGTTACTGTGCCGGCACATATCTGTGCCCTTGTTGTGAAGTTTGAGAACTGCAACCTGAAGACAAACAATAGATCGCAAGGCTGAAACTATGTGATAGACGTTTCGCGACTCCAACATGGCAAGAACCCGATAAAGCAGGATCGCAACAGTGGAAAGGTGTTTTGTCCTTGTTAGGACTCGTCAGCACCGTGTAACGAAGATAGGTAACGCCAGCTTAGGAGCCAACGGACATAAATTGCAAAAAATGACCCATTCACTACATCAAGTTCCATACTTTAAAAAAAAAATCACTTGCGCCCGGAAATACGCATCGCGTATCATGCGTTTCGGGGCGCAAGGAGACAAGCAAAGCAGAGCAAGCAAAGTGTCATGATTGATGTCTCGAATTTCTCGAAAAGCAAGAAGTAATGTGGCTGGACAAGGCCAACCTAAACATTTAACCGTACAATGGTCAGTACAATGCTTTAAAAACATAGCGTATCGGATCTGAATTGAAAGACCTACGTTCCGAAGACACAAAAATAAGAAACCAGAACTGCAAGGGACAGCATACGATCCAATAATAGAAAACAACAGGGTGCAATTCTGATACTCGCGTGAAAGACGTTCCGAGGCACAACCGACATGACGAAAGTCGATAAAGCAGATATCAACTTTGCAGTCTATTATTTGTCTTAACCGGCATATTTCTTGGCTGATCAGATCTCTTGTAGATCCTACGTTGGCCAGTGTTTATCGTTTCATCGTTTATCAGTTTCTGGTTTCTCACAGTCTTAAGGTAGTTTCACAGTTTTTCTATTCTGTGGAAATCGTCTTATTAATGCCAGACAATTAATCTTCGTTTTCCCAGAAATTGTAGAAACCAAATTAAAGGAGAATCTGGCTGCAACATGTCCAATAGCCAAGCTAACGACGGTGACGAGCCGAACTCTTCAGACCTGGGCGGCAACTTTCCGACTACTCTTGAAGAAAGTCAAGATAAACTTCCCACTATTATCGGTAAGACAAAGGCTTATTTTGCTAGTTAATCACGCGATTGAACTGCAGTATAAAGTCATTCAGCGAGTGAATGAAACAAAACCGGTCTAGTAATAACAATAGGTACGCAATACGTACATGTGTCTACTGCGATATTTGCTAGATTTGTAGGGGCAGGGATAGAAAGAACTCGCAAAAAATAATGAAGTTTTAGGTCTGTGATACTCACTGCATGTAAAGGGAACTGGTACATCTTCAATATGCTTATGAGGGGATTGTGCATTGAGAAAACATAGCTTAAACAGATACTGACTGATTTTGTAAAGACGTCAACTTAGTTTGATTTCGTCAATTAATTTTTAATACCACCATAGGTGGACTAAGCTCACAAATGAGCGTCGCTGTACATACAGTAGTGCTCGGGTTACGCAACAGTTGAATTATAAGGATTTGTATCTAGGGAAAACGCCCATTAGATGCTTACGCCTAAAAAACGACAGAGTATGGAAAACGATAAATCTACCTTGTTTCTGTTGTGTTTTTCCGTCGTTCCCGTTGCTGACAACAAAAAACTGTCAGCTTTAGTTACCAGGTTATTATAATCGTTTCAGATATTGCTGAAGCAGAACGTGCTAATAAATCGCCTACTCCAATCCCTTCTGAAAGCAGTGATACAGCGTCGCACCATAACATGACTAAACTGCGAGTGCAAAACATTTGCTGTGCAATGGAAAGCAAGCTCGTTCTGGATACGTTAGAGCCATTAGACGGTGTCAAGTCAGTTTCAGTCAATGTGATTGGTCGTATTGCATACGTTCATTACGACCCGGAAGTAACGTCTCCCAACGAAATGGTCAATACACTCAACAAAGTACACCTGGGAGCGAGCATTATGGAAACTGGATCCCATCGTCTACAGGAGAGGAAAGTACCGTTCTCTTTATATTGGTATGTCGTTTATGTCCTCATCCAAACAGTGCTCTTAACTGTAGCTGTTGCAGCGTACTTTACTCAGAAAGCCTGGTTTGAGTGGGTGGCAATTGCAGAAATCATTTTCGGCATCGGTCCAGTACTGAAGAGAGCGTTTTTCTCCATCAAGACCTGCAGTGTTGACATCAACATACTTATGCTCATTGCCATAACAGGAACGCTGGCCATTCAGAGTTGGCTAGAGGGCGCAGCTGTAGTTTACGTCTACTCCCTTGCTGACGCCATGCAGGAGTTCTCCATGTACATGGTCCAGCGAACCATCTCGGGGCTCATGCTCAAAGCTCCTCCAGTGGTGATATTAGCTAGTTCCGGCGAATGTGTTCCAGTGGAAGAAGTTACCATAGGAACGGCCATCGCCATTCGACCAGGAGAACGGATTCCATTGGATGGCGAAGTCGTGAAGGGGAGAGCTGCTGTAGACGAAAGTTCTGTTTCAGGCGAATCTGTGCCTGTTGAGAAATCACAGGGTTCTAAAGTGTTAAGTGGAACAGTCAATCAAAATGGCTACCTAGAGGTAAAGACTACATCTGACTCGACCACATCCACAGTCTCCAAAGTAGCACAACTTGTTCAGGAAGCTCAAGCTGGCTCGGCAAGGATCGAAGTTCTTATAAATGCGTTTTCGAAGTACTACACTCCTACCGTAGTAACTGCAGCAGCATTGATGTTCCTTATCCCGCTGATTCTCGGTGCAGCAGGCGTGGGGAATTACTCACAAGAGCTTAAACAATGGGGCGTTCGCGCGCTTGTTATTCTAGTCATAGCGTGTCCCTGCGCCCTGGTCATGTCCACCCCGATTGCTGTTGTCTGTAGCATTACTGCGGCTGCGCGGAAAGGAGCTTTGATTAAAGGAGGAATTCACCTTGAGACTCTGGCTCAGTTAAAGGTTCTTGCCTTTGATAAAACTGGAACTCTGACCGAAGGGA
>JAHPZR010055347.1:17500-20559 GCA_019787425.1 Platygyra sinensis | reverse complement strand
CATGTTCTCTCCAAACCGAAGTCGGTGACCCCCCAATTTTTTTACATTTCTGACATCACTAACTCATCATCTTTCAATGGTAAAATTTCAGAAAAAAATCAATGTTAGAAAAATTCGCGCGAACGTCCTTAAGTTGAAGAATCATATCTAAGTTATGTGTGTTTAACACAGCATATATAGGCCTATTTGATAGATCTTTGCTACATATGTCATTAAATCAGCTAGAATTAGCCTTAAAAAAATACAAGCTTCTAAGTTACGCACACCTGTATCCATGTACCAATTCGACCCTATTTGAATAGTATATCGGAAATAATTAAAACTTTCCACGTACAGATTTTTTTGTTTTTTAGTATAATGGAAAGAATCAGAAAAGGAAGTGATCTGCCGAAAAAAAAGTGGGGGTCACCGAGCATCCAACAAAAATATTCGCAAACAAAGTTAATGCAAAGGTCATCAGCTCTATATTTTGTTGAGTTTTCGACTCGGTGCGCGCGCTTGAAAATGACGTGGCACGCGCGTGACCAATGAACAGCGTGCGCACTAGAGATGCGCAGTAGCAATGGGCGCGAACGTCCTTAAAATGCCACATTAATGTTTTCAATGACCTTGTTTCTCTAAACATTTTAGATCCGTTTGCTGTTTCGCACTCTTCGAACACAAATTATATTTTATCATTAATCTCAAGATAATCATTTCCAGCCTTTACTAACTGACAACGAATTTGTCTGGCGTAAACTAATAAGTCGCCTTTCGTCTACAGTTGAGATCTTTGGATCGCTATTTTCTCCTCTGGAGTTAAAATTGAAATTCGGACATGCAATAGAACGGTTGTCAGTTTTACCACTCATTCTGGCTAGTCTAAGTTACTTGAAAACACAAGTTGTCAAAAATTTGTTCGCTCGACAATTATTTCTCCTAATGTGGAGATTAAGAAGCATAGACCAATAGAGCATGGCAAGCGCTGTTTTCAAGTTCAATCCAAAGGAGTCCTGCAAAATGTAAACTAATCTTTAATAATACCTTTTCAATTAACTGTTGTCAGTCTCGTGTTAAACGGCTTTATTTCTGTTTAGCCTTTGAAAAGTTGTAAAACTAATTAAATTTCTCAGTAGCCGGTTTGTTATTCCTACAACGTTGTTATTCCCAAAACGTTTATTTCAGCCAGCTTATTACAATGGATCTTAGGTGTTATCTCCAGGTCAAGCTTTTGCCTCTATAAATCTGCCTTACGCAGACTTTATCTCTCCCTTGTCCATCCGTATTTGCAATATTACATAAGTGTCTGGGGGGTCAACCTACCCTACTAATTTGAAACGTCTTGAATTGCTGCAAAAACAAGCTATGAGAATCATCAGTAAATCTTGTTACAACGCTCATACCGAACCAATATTTAAGAGCTGTGGTATTTTACTGCTGAATGATATGTATCTAGCAGAAATAGGGAAAATTATGTTTCAATATAAAACTGGGTCGTTACTAGATGTGTTTAATAACACATTAAGGAACCAGGTTCATGATTATGATACCAGGAATGCCAGTTCCTTCATGTTCCTAAGTGCAGAACTAATATAAGACGTTTCTCATTTCAATACCAAGGTCCCTAGTTTTTTAATTCGCCTAGTCCAGACGTTGTAAGTCAAGTGTGTCAACCTTTAAAAACAATCTGAAGAAACTACTTCTCACTTAACTGTTCCTTTCCCTCCACCCTCTTTTCGTTTCACTATTATTACTCTGCCTTTGCCACTCAGTTTATCTAATATTTAGTTCATCTGTAGTTAGTTAGTATGGAAAGCCCACGATGCATAAGCCTCATGGTTTCTTTGGGCTTTCTTGCCATTTTTTTTAGCGTATATATGTAAACATATATTGTATTATATCAAGGTGGCGAACAATAAAAAAAAATCTTATTTGCGAAGGCTAATTTCTTAACAGTTTGCGATTCTGATTTCAAAGAACCAAGCCATTTGTCAGAAGGAAAGAGGTTATTTCAGGTAACTAGGGGTGACACCTTATTGCTACATACACATGACATGTAATAACTAAAACACAATGAACGACATGCAAGCAATATTTTATTACCAATATTAGTGAAATAACTTGCGAAGCGAGATAGTGATTCCTTTAGTAGCGGATGGAAAACTTGTCTAGTACAGTAAAAGTTTTCGTATAATTTTAAAGATGTACAATCGAATATAAGAACGCTAATGAAGTACTGACTAAAACTCTAAAATATTTTCATAGTAAGTTTTGATCGGATGCTTTGTGTGTTCCGAGAGCCGCCCTCAGTTTGTAATTGTCAAACGTGTCATTATTGAAAAATATATGTATTGTTAAAGCTTAGTTTACATGTTGCCAAGACGGAACTGCACGTATTGTGTTCATAATAGAAATTTTAAGAAACGTGTAACGCCAGCTAGGAGAGTGTCAAGCTTAGATTAACAAGCATTCTTCTTCAGAAATATTAAAATTTAACCTTATCTATAGGCTTTTTTACTTACATTCTTTTTCATCTATAGTTTGCAAGTATGTAATTAACGGGCTTTTAGCCATAGACGTTTGAATGAACGATAATTGACCAATTTGCGCGTATTAGTAACATGTTTGCTTGAGTTGTCATTTTAATGTGAAAATATCAGCTTTGGCGGCGTTTTCAGTTTATTTTTAATCGTCATGTTTTGTCCTTTTAGTTGAAACTCAATTTTCACTGAAAACATGTCTGAACTGAAAGGATATGAAATTCCCCTAGGAGCAGATGACAAACTTGCCTAGTCGACCCCACTTCTTCACATTTTTGTCATCTTTTGTTTACAGCTGTAATCTTTGATCTGAATTTTCGGATCAATATCACTATCTGGGCAATTGCGCACCTACCCCTCCCCTAACCCAACAGTAACACTAACTTATTAACTCATCATAACATGTTGAGTAGGGCAGGGGTAGGTGCGCAGTTGCCCAGATACTGATATTGATCCAAATTTTCACACATTCTATTGGCTTTAAAATTGTCATATGGAATGCAATAATTAACAATTATTCTTTGAAATCGAGGTGAATAG
>JAHPZR010055347.1:0-15000 GCA_019787425.1 Platygyra sinensis | reverse complement strand
GTTGAAAGTTCTTGTTGTTGTTTCCCTGGGGGGTCAGAAAATTATTAAGTTTTGACCCACGACACGTAACGCGTTCTCTTCCAAGCGGAAAACGTATTTTAGTTGGGTGGTATAACAAAAGAGTTTACCCCTTAGTGCAAACACATATCATTAAACACGATCTAAAGCTTAAGTTTTTATGATAGAATAAGCTCTTCTTCATTTAATAGTCGGTCATCAATTTTGGATCGTATTCGAGCTAGCTAGTGAATGCAATTTTGTAATTTTCCTATGAGCCAATCAATCGTGCTGTGTTAGAAAATTTAATTTCTACGAGAAAGCCGAGTTTAATTCCGTTTAGACATACCTGAAGTCAACATGGTCTAGGAAACGTTCAGGTCTTCAAATGGTTTTGCTCTGTATTTCGTTTGTAAAACAAACAAGCCAAAGGAGAATATATGCAGATGTCATTGTTTACATTTGTCCTTATCAACATATAACTTGTCGCAGAGAAGGCAACACGTTAGACAAGAATTAACATAAACACTTAAAGAGATTGTGAGACTTAGTAATTTGTGAAATGTTTGGCTCTTTGAGTGTAATATTAGGGGAGAATTGGCTTTAAAATACTGCAAAATTTCTGAGCAACAAAGACGCTGAAAACCTTATACAGTCTTCGTTAAATTTGGAGTTTTAAAAACTCAAATTTTAACAAAGTGTTCAATACACCGGGCTCCACTTCCTTAGGATCTTTCTCTGATCTTATAATTACGAATGTCGTTACCTTGAAGGACGAATACGGAAGAATTTGAAAAAGGATGTGGTTTGTGTTCGCCATTCAACTTATCAGTGTGTTGCTGATCATCCAGTCTGATAAAAGTTTAAGTTGTGATCAGGCTGACTGGTCGGTGAGCCTTGATAGACCAACGTGGTCCAAATGTCCCAATTCAAAGACATACCTAAAGGGATTGTGGAGGAACGACCGAAAGCTAGGAGATGAAAGAGTTGGGCGCATCGAGTATGGAAAGTGCTGCACAGCCACTGAACCCAGTTATACCAATCAACCTGCAACCTGCTCAAATGCAAACTGGCTACACACATTGGATGGGTGAGTTATTAAAAATGTTAAGATCAGTGACGGCGAAACACAAGTAAACATTCCAGGATCGAAACCTGAACAACAGGAGTAAACAATTAAATAAACCGCTGAAGCGTTTATGGCTGTATTGTAAACGCACTTTGACGGTTTTATATAAGCGGGGCCCCAGACCTATATAGAGGAGAAAGGGAAACCCATGAATTGATTTTCTCGTGGTTTTCATGGCTAGCGGCATTGCTCGCAGGCGCGTACGCACGACGACCACAGAGTCGCCCAAGATGGTGACCATACTCTAGATTGAGAGAGGTATGTACCCTTGGTTTATACGGTACTTCTTAAATTTTGGACATCCATGTGATGGTCAATTGACACCTGCATATACAAGGTATCCGCTGAGCAGTATCACGTGACCACATCGCGGGCTAAAGTTTAGAGCTGATCGACGTCACGTGTTTTTTTTAACTTTAACGCTGACCAAGAGCAGGTCTTGTTTGGATCGCGAGCTCATGTCAGGCCAACTTGTTGTAATCGTTGCCAAGATGTTTGGAAGCCAGTTAAGGTAATTCCCCTGAAATAAACCTGACAATAAATTTTCGTTCAAACTTTGCCCACTGAATATTTATCATATGAGAAATTCAATTTTGAAATAAAAAAGGGGGGTGCCCATACTCATTAAGGAGCACTGGGGCATTGAAAATGACCCATTTTGGCATTATTTAATGATTATTACAAGAACGCATTTCCAGTAATAATTGTAAATCTTTGTGACCGAGACTCATTAAACTGGAGACAACGCATTGTGTTGGACACAAATAAACTTTTTAAGTTTGGTTTAGACAGAAAGCTGAATTCTTGATTAAAATTTCAACCAAATTTCTTGACATGGTTACCGTAGGGCAAAATAGAAAAGACCACAGTTTAATTGCTATTTTCGTTATTTATTCAATTTTCAGCAATAGGAATCAGATCAGTCTTTCCTCAAGCAAAGTTTATGATAAGTTGATTACAACGACTGAAAAAAAAGTTGGGGTGCCCGTGCTCGTTGGTGAGCTATAGCCATATTCCAACTGACAGCGCTCAATATCAAGGCAAATCCGCTATGTTTTCAATATGCGCGTGCACGCGGGCGCGCTAAATGACGCCATAAATTATGCGCAGAAAGGATGCGCAGTGCAATTGTGAGGAATAACCTTAACTCCAATTCGGTATTAAAAAAATAACCGAAGTATAATTTTTTCTTGTATGCAAATATTTTTCACTGTTTTTTGTATTTTGTGGACCTGGAGATTGTTCAAACTCAAAACAGAAAGCCAAACAGCATAAACGGAAAACCTCAAATTAAATTTACAAAGTTAAAATCAAAATTTTCGCTTATCCTGGGTAAGCTTAATCGCACTTTGAACAACCCGGCTCGCGAGCTCCGCTTTTAGGCTTGGCTAAATCTATCTATTAATTTTGTCATTAGTAAATTGAATACTTGAATAGTTTGAAGCTAAACTATTTTCTGTTTCGTTGTCACAAAAGTTACAAATTTCTCCGGAACACTCCGGAACATCCCACAACATTCCGGAACATCCCTGAAGATCTAATAATAATTATTATCATAATTATGAGAAGCATATGTAAAATTAAATTTTCAAAAATAAAAGAAACAAAAATAAACTGGTATCAGCTTGAAATATGAACACACACGATTCGATTCTTTTTTTGAATTGTTTTGTTTTGTTTTGTTTCTTTCTTTTTTTTATTTTCGGGGATGATACCAATTTATTATTGTTTAATTTAATTTATGAAAATTTGACTTTAGGTATTGTTCTCATAATTATGATAACTATTCAATGTTCCGGGATATTCCGGAACGTTCTGGGATACTCCGGAATGTTCCATGTTCGTGGTTTTATCGACGGCCCATTGCTGTATACCATAAAAGTATAAAGTTCTCAATGTTAAGTTTTGTGTTTGACACACGTTTCCATCTCGTTTCAGTTTTAATGTCTGGGCGCTGTGTCCAACTGGTTACTACCTGAACGGCCTCAGATTGGGCGCTGGACCGCCTGCATACCTAAATCACATTGACGAGGGACAATGCTGCCATCCACAAGGTCACCCTGACAGTTACGAGCACTGTTACGATGAAGATGTCACCCTTTCGTTCGACAACAAGGGTTGGAGTGAATGCAAACAGGCTGGATATTACATGACCGGCTTCTACAAAAGCAGCTGCAACAACATTTACTGCATTGAAAAGTTCAAATGCTGCAAGATGAAGAAAGGTAATTTCTATCTCATTAACTTGCACACGTAGATCACGAATTAGCATCTAGTAATGGAGATAACAAACCACAAAGAAAACTACCATTCCACAATATGTTTTCCAACCTTGCTGCCTGTTCGTCAGCCCAACATTTACAATCAATGCTATAAGACATCTTTCAATCCGAAAGAATTAATTCGAACGAATAAAACTCTTCCTTGTTTACTAATACACATTTCTTTCAGCGGTTATCAATGGCGGATGGAGTGACTTTGGAGACTGGAGCGAGTGCAGTGCAAAGTGTGGCTGCGGCATTGCCGGATTTCATACGTCGGGGGCCTGGGTACAATCAGTGTATTATGGGATTAACAACACAAGACCCATATATTCAGAAAGAGCACACCGAACTTTTCAAAATCTTTAAGTTTCGTGTTAATTAGACCAATATTGAACAAGATACAGCCATTCAAAAACGTAAAAATTTAGTAACAAATGTATGGATTGCCGGACACTTGTCCGGAAAATGTATGGATTTCCGGACAAGTCTCCGGTAATCCATACATTTGTTACTAAATTTTTACGTTTTTGAATGGCTGTATCTTGTTCAATATTGGCGCAATTTACACGAAACTTAAGGATTTTGTAAAGCTCGGTGTGCTCTTTCTTAATATATGGGTCTTGTGTTGTTAATCCCATAATACACCGATTGTACCCAGGCCCCCACGGTATGAAATCCGGCAATTATGACTCGAAGAAGAACCTGTACCAATCCCCCTCCGTCCAATGGTGGTGCGTGTTGTGTTGGAGACAACGTGGAGGCAAAAAGCTGTTACACTAGCCCAGGTAATAATCTAGGCGCAAGACTA
Organism: Platygyra sinensis; assembly: GCA_019787425.1. Lineage (NCBI taxonomy): Eukaryota > Metazoa > Cnidaria > Anthozoa > Scleractinia > Merulinidae > Platygyra > Platygyra sinensis. Next base: position 10,802 of record JAHPZR010055347.1, on the reverse strand, counting down.
TCTGATAATACAGATAACGCAGATATCTTATTTTTACTCCCATGATTTTTCTTCATCCCACCTCATTGTTGCGAGGGTAATTCATTTATTAGTGATATTTCCTGACTCGGGTGGCACTATCAAATCAATATGTATCATTTAGGGCTCGAGAATGTCCAAAAGATAGAAAAAGAGACAGTTCTTTAAATGTAAGCATTACTGATTAACAACTAATGAAATTTATTTTAAACTTTTTTGTTTTACTTTGCCCGCATATGTATCTCAAGAAAGCCTCGCAGAATTTTGCTTTTGACATCATGGTCTTCGCGAGCATTTGCGAGCATGCGAGCAGTGCGTTTATTTTCCGTGCACGAGTCAGGGAAGTTTGTCATGCGAGCAGCGAGCACTTTAGAAATTACAAATGGCGAACAGCGAGCACTGCGTAATTTTCCGCCAGCTGGAATCTCCCTTTATTAAAACGTTGTTCTGCGCCAAGTTATCTGGCTGACACTTTCAAAACAGGACAATAGGCGTAAAGTTAGGCAACATGATAAGGCCTCGGCCGTTCAACCATTCCCAGTAGCTTACAGTCAATTATACCTTGTTTAATATTCCGTTTGCTGCAAAATTACTTCACGTAGCTTCACGAGAGTCAGTGGGTGGACGCTAAATTGGATCTGAAGCAAGTAGGTTCCCTCTCAAGAGGGTTAAATTAAGATAGCCCGCCTTTACAAGCGAAATGTTTCAGGTAGGGTTACCAGGCTACCTGGGACGGAACTCAGGCCGGTCAGTATCAATAAACGTCAACAAAACGAGGAAGTATTTTTCCAGAAACATTCATGGCGCGTGCATGTTTCCCCGATGTTTCTCAGTTTCCCATACGGGACACATTGTTTCCAGTGTCAGTTTTTGTTTTTAAGATTCAAATTATGCCTACGCTACACGGCAGGGAATTTTAACGAAAATCCGAGCATGCGAGCAGTTGCAAAAATTTTGCGAGCACGAGCAAGCGAACGGTCATCTAATATTTGCGAGCAATTCGAGCAAAGGCCAAATTTTGCAAGCATTTTCAAATTGGATGGGGCCATTCGATACCCCTTATATCACGTCAAAATAACTAATTTCTCTTGCTAAACCATTATATGGAAATGTACTCCCCTACATGATCATTTTAATACAAATCAAATTCATTTTCATATGAAAGGTTTTGCGGTTTCATCAACCACCAATGAAAGGTTTTTGCACGTTCATCAACATTACCACCAACTAAAATTAGTCCTTCGTTTTGGAATCGGTACGTTGATGACACGTTTACCATGTTTCACAACAAAGACAGTGAAATTAGTTTTTGCTCTATTTAAACAGTTGTCACAACAATGTTTAATTTACGATTGAATTTAAACAGAACGATGCAATTCCGTTTTTGAACATTCTTGTCACACGTAATCAAAACAATACTTTCATGACATCCATCTACCGAAAGCAAACTTTCCCGGGTCTCTTCACGAGATGGGATTCCTGCACTCCACGAAAGTACAAAATAAACCTCATCTGCTCTCTCACTTATCGCTACTACCGTCTTTGTTCATCTGGCTCCTTGCTACAATCTGCCCTCAATGATCTTCGAAAACTCATATCAACGATGTTTTCAACAGAAACAGACATCAGCATAACAGCCCCGTGTCTACAGTTCCTAAGAAAGATATCGTTATCCTACTTCCCTACTTAGGTTTGCAAAGCAACCAAGTCGCTAAACGCCTGAAATCATGTGTGTACAAATTCTACTCTTGTGTTAGCCTAAAGATCGTTTTTCAGAGCACTCGATGCATAAGATCTTTCTTTCCTTATAAGGACCGCATTCAACGGGCAAAACAGACTACCATTGCAAAATTAAAGAGACCTTATTTATTCAAGAACTTGAGCCAGCTTGCAACGTCCCGGCGTCGGAAGTGAAAAGCTAATACTGTTAAGTATTTGCTTAATCTAGGTTTCAGTCCCCTTACCTTTGTTGTATATAAGAAGCTGTTTTTAGGTGGCTCAAAACGGTTTCCAGTACTTTCCAAGAAGCAGATTTTGATGGGTCAATTGATGCTACAATCATGATATCGAAAAACTGCCCAATCACTGGTTAACACGTTGGTATTATTTTCGTGACACAATAGGTTACCATAGCAACACTATCACCTGCTAAAAACACCCTAAATTTCAGCTTTAAGCGCTTATATTTCAAAAACTGCACGGTGAAATATTTTCTCATTATAGAATTTTGGTAAGCAGAATAAGATGCAACTTTTGGTAAAGTTTAAAAAAATTCTGTTCATGCGGTTCAAAGCCACCAATGTAGCTGTCAATGACATTCACAAATTTTCTACAGAACACAATATGAAATTGAATCCGAAAAAGTGCAAAGAAATGTTCATTAAATGTTAATTAATGTTCAATTGTCCTAGGTAACAACACAGTTGAACGTGTAACAACTTATAGATTACTCGGTATTAGTATATACTAACAAGGGAGACTTTTGTCTGATTGGTTGATTTGTTGCTCTAGTACTCAGACTCTTTTTGAGCGCGCGCTGCCGAAAATCTTAAAACAAAGATGGCGTCCGAAAGAGCGATTCATGTTGACTTTGCTTTATTGCTTGTTCTGGAGTTTCAGGAAAATGTTGGAGGTTTTTTACTCTGTCCTCATTTCAGAATGGCTGGAAAATGTTGGGTGATAAAAGTCAAACGTTTCGTAGGTCACCGTTCTCGCTTTTACTGGCAAGCAACTGTTTACCTCGTTGCTTCTTCTGCTTCTTGTTGCCGTTTGTAGGGTGCAAAATGTTCCGCAACAGGTGCCAAAAACAAGTTCTTATCGCACGTATGTAACGTTTAGAGAAAAGGTAGTGTGTAGAAAGAACTGTCGTGAGTAAATTAACAAGACGGTTATAGTGAAAAGGAGTTTGTTATATCTTGTTAAATTACTGATTACCGGTATCAATCTTTAGTTATTGAGAAAAATCACTTTAATTGGCTTCCTAGCCTTGTTAACTTTTTAGTTATTTTAGGAAGCCAACACCCTTTTAGTTTGAATTTTATTTCATGCTAATTTCACTTTTTCAAGAATAAGGGTGAAAAACGTCGTTACTGAGAGAAGATATTGCTCTCTCCACTCTGAACCTGCATCTGTTTTTATGGACATCTGCAAGATCGGAAAGTTACATCAAAAATGGCATTGAAGCATAGCGATCTTTCTTGTTTACAAACATTGACGTCATATTTCTTTTGATATTCAAATTTGCCAGCCACTGAACAATAGCATAAAGTGAGGGAAAGCTTTTGAGCTGTTGTACTAACCAATTTCAATCATCCCTTTTATTTAACAATAATTAAATTGTTTATCATTCCATTATACAACTTGAAAGCGGGAACTATATGGATAGCACTTTACCTTTCCTTATTCTGTGAAGCATTTCACACAATATTCCTTGTAGGTACTGTTGTTGCTTTCAAGAATATATATTGTTTGGTTGCTGGTTTTTATATGCATTAAGAATGATAAATGGATGTGATGTAACCCAAATTATAATGTTCAAGTGAAGGTAATAGATTAATAACAGTCATTGTGTTAAAAAGGTGCCATGCAACAAACTGCAACCATTGTGAATCAAAACAGTTGCCACCGCAATGTTCCCTTTCGTAAACAAGCGATGGCATTTTCACCTAGCATCGAACCTAGAACCCCTGTTTCCTAACATCCCTCTTATACCACTGCACTACCACGTTCATTCTCCCAATTTCTGCAAAATTTAATTATACAATGTGACTTTCTTAAATATTAATTAATGATAGAGCTGCCCCAACCTACAAAAAAAGCTAACTGCAAGCAAACCAGTGTGAATATTAACACCTAAGCACTTGGTGAGTGCATTTCACTCCATCAACAAATTATAACCAGTTTCTACCTTGTCCAGGCCTGAACTGAAGCAGATATGGCATCGTCCATTCTGAAAGGCTTGGTTACTAATTACGGCAACCTTTATTACCAATTATGGCATTGCTTGTTTACAAAAGGGAAATAGGCATTGCCACTCTTAAGAGGCTTGTCTTTCCAATCAATTAAATCATTAAAATTGTAAATTATGCACAAATAAAATGAAGTGCACTGTAAAATGAAGTGCACAAATAAAATGAAGTGCACTGTAGTGATGTAATTATGTTTATGGCATTTGTGTTTACTTAGTTTGAGACAAGGGGTACAGAGCTAGTGGAAGCTCTCACAAGTGGATACCCTCAGGACCCCAAAAAGGCATGCTTATCTGGAACTGTCTGCTTTCAAGAATGTTTCTCATAAGGGGCCACTAGGGGTGTGAGGGATGGATAAGAGATTCCCAGCTACCTAAAAATATTGTAAATACAAGAAATACTGCCACACTAAATGATCTTTTTGTTCTATTACCTTGTACAATGCTGCAATTATGGCAATAAAGGCATTAATGGAATACAGTATACTGCAGTTCTAGGACTGGCCATTAGTAACAATTAACAGCAAATCATAATTGCAGCCAACATTAACAGTCTCACTGCAACAAAATGCAATGATACAATTCACAAATGTTTGAGTAAAACCAATGACTAGCCTTAATCAGACACCCTCAAAGTGACCAGGGCAGCTTTTGGGAATGCCCAATTATGGGAATAAGTAAATAAACAGCTTGTTTGGGGTTCAAACAAAGTTCAGTGCAGGCAGTTGTAAATAGAACTGTCTGCTTTAAAGAATGTATATTAATAATAAGAGAGCTTAAGACAGCCTCCACTGGAACTGGACTAGCCATGGTAGCCTAATGGTTAACATGCTGGACTCTAAATTGCTGTCCAGGTTTGAGCCTTGGTAGGGGTCATTACATTGAGTTCTTGGGCAAGGTGCTTTACCAAAACTCTTGTAATGCTTCTCTCCATCCAGTTGAATAAATGGGTAGCACTGAATTTAATACTGGGGGTAACCCTACAATGGACTGGTATCTCATCCATGCTATAGAAACAGAGATATGCTCAGATGGCAGTTTGGACCACCATCAAATTGAGGTTAAAACATTCTTCTGAGATTAGTGAGGCATACGAGGAGACAATATTGTTTTGCAAAACTGAACATTATATAGTGACCACTTAGTATTGAAATGGTTCTTTTCAGAACCACTCGAACCACCCTTTTCAGAGCCATGAAAATAAACAAAAATTGTCAACAATGCAGTCAATGATGCAATGTCAAAAGTAGGAATGGCCACAAAGAGAAACCTTTTGTCTCCCTCATGACAAGTCAACCCTCCAAGTTGCGACCATTTTAGTCGCCATGGCGACTAGAATTTTGAAGCTGGCGACTAACTTGAAGCGGAAGTCGCCAGCCCGGCGACTAAAATCAACGTGATAAAAATCCGGACCCCTAAAAAAATGCTGTGAGCGTTATGAATTCACTTGTTAAATTAAACTTCATTTCCCATTTTAATCTACTGAAACTGAGACAAAAATAGAATGAAGTTTCAACCATTAAATTCCAAGAACCCAACAATTGGCATCACGAGAAGGAACGAATTTACAGTATGCTAATTTCGTATGCGACGAACTTCGTTCCACTTGAGTGAACATCAGGACGTGATAATTTTACCTGTGAACGTGAGACAATGCACGCAATCAAAAAAAGACGAGAAAGTGTAAAAGCTTTGAAATTGATTGGAAATTTGGAAGGCCAACAGTGACCGGATCTACAGTGTATTAATTTTGAGAAGTACATCTTGTAACAGCGGAAGCGAAAACACTTCCGCAAAACTGCCCAGTGACATAATAGTGCGAACATTTGCCGTATTTAAATTGTGCCGTAAACATAAAATTAATGATAAATACTGCAATGGAAAGCGACTTCGTAATTGTAAACATATAATTATTATTGTGGAATCAAACTAGAACTTGGATGTGTTTTACGTCTTGTAAAATAACACAGTTTTCATCGATACGAAACAATATTCAAGCTTATTATATTTCTCATTCAATTCGCATGCTTTAACGCTTTAATTGTTTGTAATATTACTAAAAACAATTCAAGCGTGAACACTTCTCTGGTCGTTAATCCAGCTAAAGTTTTCGTTTTTGTCATTCACGAACTCTTTCACATTCGAGTAAAAATAAAAGTTTACTTTAAGTTTTGATCAAGAAAGTAAATGCCGCCAGTGATGATGTTGGCCAACACTTACCATCATCTAGTTGCTGCAGTCTGTATTATATAATCTGTGCCATCTACACTTATCTTTTTGCTCTGTAGATATGAATTAAGATCCACAGTATTTCTGTGTTTTGTAGAGTGATGTTTTTTTTTTCATTTTTTGTCGATCAAATTTTCTCCCGGGAAAAATGGCGGTAAATTCGCAGATACTCACGCTTTTTTGGCGCATAGATTTCACAGCCAGCCTTACCTTTATATGTTTGTGTGAAGAAACTGTTATTGTCTCTATTACTGTTACTGTCTGTTTTTTCTGGCACACATTTTAAGTGAGTTGAGTCAGAGTAATCTTAGCTAACATGAAGATACCGAAGTAAAAATTTGCTTTTTGGTATTTGCATTATAACTATAGTCTTGCAACTCTGTAGCATCCATATGCATTGTGCTGAGGACATCCGTGTTGACATTTTGAAACCACTATCATTTAGTTGTTAAAGATGTATCAAAATTGACTCAGGGATAGCACTTTAATTACTTATTATTACTTTATATATATTTATTAGTTAATTATTATTAATTAACTAATTAATTTGCATATTTTGGCGACTAAAAGTTTTTACTGGCGACCAAAAATAAACATTCAGTGGCCAAATGACCACTAAGGAAAAAAGTTAACTTGGAGGGTTGCAAGTAGGCTGTTGTACATTATGTTAGCATTTTTTTCAAGCATTTTAAGGAGACAAAAGCATCGAGCATTATTCAAGCATTCTAGTGACATTTTTAAGGAAAATTAATATTTCTTCCACAGAATATAGAAATAAAAATTATTTTTACAAGAAAATGAAGACTAAACATAACCTCTTCAAGTAAGTATCACCAAAAGGGGACAAAGGATCAATAGAACAACAGAACATTTAGAGAATTATCTTCTGGTGTATTAAAACTTTTACATGCGTTGTAGATAACTTGTTATACTAAGTATACATTCTTGTTAAGCAGTCTGAACTGTTAATTGTGTTGAGATGTTAAAATCTGAAATTCTAAAACCCCTATGCATGGGCATTAACCAAACATTTTAGTGATACTCTTGGTTGAAACCGAGCATTTCAGTGGAAAAAAATGGAGCATTAAGGTGGAGCATTTTAGTGAGAAAATAAAAGCTTAATGTACAAAAGCCTAATGACAAGTGACTGACAAAAAATATTTTCCATACCTATAAAATTTTTATGAACCACATCTGGTTTCCAACATATATAACTTAGGAGAAGTCAACACTTTAAAAGGAGAAACTGCTGAAGAAACCTATATCTTTATTACCTTAGTTTGTACAAATGAATTTACATAATATGTCATGCTTAATTTAATTTTGCTGCCACATACTTTAAATCAGCTGCATCTGCAAGACAACAAAGGCAAAAGACATTTTTCTCACTGTGCCAGTTCCTAAACCAAATATAAAGTTATGGATAATATCAATATTTTTGTCGAGTCGGATGATAGTTCGTGACAAACTGATGTCACGCGATGGTCGAATGAAGCAAATTTTGGTCGTGGAAAATTCATCTTCGAGGTGAATTTTGAACACCTAGAACACCGGAAACATCCTTATTTCTATACGTTAAATTGTAGCAGAGTAACTATAGTTTCATTTCCTAAAGCCGATTCCCGTATCACAAATTAGTTTTTCGGATATTCACAAAACCGCTAGCTCTGTTAAGCTGGACTGGCCGATAAAACTGCGCTGCCAACGAGTGTCGTGAAATGAAATGCGGGGATATTTTGTTTGATAAGGTTTATAACAACACGGGTTGGCTTGAGTAAACTTTCACTCAACTTTAATCAAATGAATGCTTTTCATCAACAGTAGACAACAATGCCGCTCATTTTAAGAGCTGTAAAACGCGACGTGTTATAACCTGATTTCGAGAATTGAATTCCGACCTCAAATCATTCATCCGATAAGTAGTAAACAGCGGAACACCGGAAACCAGGTACGAAATTTTGCCAGGGCATAGTGCACACATTAAACAGTCACCCATTAATGGGAATTCACGTATCACAAAGGAACACAAAAGTCTCGGAGGTTTGAAGACAAATTTTAATTTTGAGGTAAAACGAAATGTACATTTATCGATCACAAAATTCACTTCCCTTGAAAATGAAATGGATTAACTCAAAAACACAAAGGTACCCAGAATATGAAAAAATAACTTAAGAGCTATACTGGAATCGAATTTAGTGAAGGACTGACGCAAAATAGAATGGTGAGGTGTTCTTGTTTAACCACACTTTGAAATCGAAAATGAGAACAACATGGTTTCCTCATCTCCGCAAGATGAGAAGAAGAAAAATCTAAAATATAAGCTCAAGGAACGAGTAATACGTTTTACTTACCACAGTAGCCATGCTCCTTTTGTTTAGCGTCGAATGAGGTCTGTGGTTCTCTTCGGAGTACTGCAAAAATGAATCCACGCTTGCTTTGCTCCATCTTTGTTGCAAGAAAATCGCCATCTTTGTCGATGACATGTGTGCACGAAAAGCGGATTACCAAGCCTAAAATTGTTATCACCGATACGAAACGGGCATTTTTCTCTTCACTTTGAATTGCTTTTCACGGTTACATGCTTTAAATGACTTACTGAGGACCTATTTCAGAATGATTCTCCTTCGAAGGTTCGGTTGTCAAATTCAACAGCAACGAAAACCGCGCGTCCGCGCAATGCATTCACAAAAGAGCTAAAGAGAAAGAGTTTTTTACTTTTTCGCGCATGCGCAGACAAAAGTCACCCTTGTTGTATATACTAAAACAGTAGATAGTGTTAAACGCGCGCGCTTATTGGCTCGTCAAACTCCGAATATCTTGTGCTATTTACCTCCGAGCAACTCGGGAAAAAATGGCGTTCCGGTTTGCATCCGTGACAAGTGAAGAAATCATCCAAAATTAATTCTTTGTGGTGTAATATTATCTCACTGTTTTAGTATATACTAAAACAACCTTGATTCACCTCAGTGTCGGTGGCTAGCTTCGCGGCTCGGTAAATATCCATCGCTACCCACCTCCACTTCGGTGAATAGTTGTTTATTATTATCAGCAATGATTTAAAGCGGGGTGCGCGTATTGATTATATATCGAAAAAAGCTTATTAATATTGCCACTGCCACTGCCACTGCCACTGCCACTGCCACTGCCACTGCCACTGCCACTGCCACTGCCACTGCCACTGCCACTGCCACTGCCACTGCCACTGCCACTGCCACTGCCACTGCCACTGGCATTGGCATTGGCATTGGCATTGGCATTGGCATTGGCCTTGTCCTTGTCCTTGTCCTTGTCCTTGTCCTTGTCCTTGTCCTTGTCCTTGTCGTTATTGTTATTGTTATTGTTATTGTTATTGTTATTGTTATTGTTATTGTTATTGTTATTGTTATTGTTATTGTTATTGTTATTGTTATTGTTATTGTTATTGTTATTGTTATTGTTATTGTTATTGTTATTGTTATTGTTATTGTTATTGTTATTGTTATTGTTATTGTTATTGTTATTGTTATTGTTATTGTTATTGTTATTGTTATTGTTATTGTTATAACCTATTATTAGAATTGTCATTTAAAGGCGCCTGAATAAAATATCATTAATAAATCTAAATTCAAAAAAAAAATAATTGCTTCATCACTGAGGGTACTGAGGAGAAACAAGATCCTGCCAAACCAGATTAGGAGGTACAAATAACACCATACATGTTCTTCGTGCAATCAAGAATACTTTACTGCGTGTTTAAGTAACTTAATGTTACATCTGCTAACTTTTTCTGTAAAGGTCTAGCTATTAAAACAACTCCTATAAGTCAAAATGTGCATCAGTAAAATGTGGCACTGCCCTACTTGACTGGGTGTTTAGGTAACTTGATGTTACACGCACTCGCTCTTTCTGTGCAGGTCTTTAAAACAACTCTTAAATCAAACTTTGCTTAAAATTTGGCACTACTGCACGGGGACCCACACCCCTACCACAAATGTGGAGAGTATTCCAGGGGTATCGTGGACCGTTGGGGAAAGAAAATGTCAGTGGCTTGGACAGTGTTGATTTGTTGTTAATTTGTTGTTTAGTCATAGTTAATAGAGGGGACTGGTTGTGAGGAACACAAACATCAAAGAAGTAAACAAAGATGTCAAGATTTAAGTTGGAGGGCCACGACAGTGCACAATCTTTTGTTTTGCGCTCATACACTATGCATGAGTTACGAAACCAACACGTTTCTATTGGTTAGTTCTTCAGTACGAGACAACTATTGTGTTTTTTGCACGGTGAAAGGCAAAAAAGAGAACAAAAACACACAACAAAGCAATTTGTTGGGTTTCATAACGATACCCCTCTATTAACTGTGGTGTATATTGTAGTGTTTTGGAAATATATGAAGATCTTTTTTAAAAGGTATGAGTTATGTATATGTGCTGCTTACGAATTTATAGCAGTTTCTCTTTGGTAACGACATAAGAAATAAGCTCCAGTGATAACTAAACGGGGGCTAAGAGTGATCACTCAATGATGCTACGAGATGTTGAGAAATACTTAACTCATTGTCACTGTTCTTGCAGATCCACCGTGAACAGATCGGTCGGGGAACACATGT
>JAHPZR010055346.1:7500-13033 GCA_019787425.1 Platygyra sinensis | reverse complement strand
AAATAATTAGCCTTGACTTGGAAGGCAATATTCTTCCAAGGAAAGAGAATGTAGAGTGCAAAGTCTAGAACTGTGAATATACGTTTTACTAAACGACAGGGCCCTATCGGTTGGCTGTTGTTCGTTAAAATACTAAGAGTTGTCCATTTATGCGATTATTATTATGTGTTTATATTGCCCATTGAAAGACCATAGCATTCTTATCAAAGAACCGCTGGAAAACAGAAAAAAAACACCAGAACAATTACAAAATTAAAGGCGAATTACCGGCGCCAGGCATGACATTATATAAACAAATTACAAGGAGAAAGAATTAGTGCTCTGATTTTGAACATACATAATTCTATTCACCTCTCTGCCGAAACAGGTGTCACTCCAGTGCGAACATAAGTTTCTCATGTAACCTGCCTATTGCTTTTCAATAATTTTATTGAAACAAGCCTGTTCGTTCTGTTAAAAGGGTTGCAAATGCTTCTCTTCTGTAACCTGTCGCTAAGTAACCAAGATTTAAATTGATCATACTGAACGTAGACAGGCTAATGGTGGTCTTTTGTTCTCGGTTGCGTCGTCAAAGCACTGCAAGTGGTGTATAGTGCAAAAGACATGTTTTGGTGAACGTAATCAAGTGAATGATATCAATGCCACAGAGACATGTAAAAGTACTATTAAATCACCTTAGGACAGAATGAAAAGCCAATAAGTATATTTTTAACAGTTTACAAGAAAGTGAACCGTTTTTTTTTTGTATGTTAAATTAGACAATAGGAGTCTCTCAACTTTTATGACAGCTACACATGTTACCTGCAAATTACATTGTTGTACCGTTTAAAGGAAAAATCAAGCTTCCAGCACGTGTGAACTCCAGCATTTTTTTTTTTTGCGTTTGCAAGTACACTAACAAGGGAAGGACATGTTTCGTGCTAAAGGAGCCACTGATTCTGCTATAACAAAATGCTTTTTACTGCTGAAGTATACCCGTTCTCAGATAAAGTTCAGGAATGAATGAAATAAAGCTAATAAACGATGATTTTCTATTGAAACTTTGTCATGATATTACCAGCTTGTGTTTGCATGTTAAGAGGTAAGTGTATTACATAGCGTGTCGTTGGGCAAACACTTTTCGTGCAAGGCCTAGTTAGGGTGTCCGACCGCCATTTTGGGTTATAAAACGTAGAGATGGTTTAGACATACTTTCCTTATCTTTCCAAGCTTTCCCGGTCAAAATGCCGTCGTTTGTCCACTCGCTAAAATGCGTTTACCCTTCGAGCAAGGTGGCCAAGCCATGTATAGTATTCTCCATGACAGGTTCTATACTAGGATTACGCCATTTATCTACCGACGGGTTATTGAATACGTTGAAGGTCACTCGTAGCACTCATAGTTTCAAATGAGTAAATGCCCGTGAGGTTGGATTCTGTCTTTGGCTTTGCTCTGATCAGGCAAACATTCATACATATCTTTTGCAAACATGAGGAATAACTTAAAACATGATGAAATCTGTGTAAGATCTTTTTTTTAAATGATATTTTATCGTTCAGCTATTGAAGATTTTCGTGGGGGTAGGGGGGGTGGGGGGGGGGATTGTTGAAGGATCTCTCTTTTCAAAAAAAATAACCAGGGGCCCGTTTCTCGAAAGATTCGGTAACTTAACGGGCCCGGAATCAGATTTTGAAATCAAAGCTCAAGAAAAGTAGCGTGTGTTCTGAACTCTACTAAAGTCCATTTCGTTTCTCTAGCTGATAACTTTTTTGTACAATTCTCGATTAACCTTTTGAAACTCCCATCTGGAATGGAAAACAAAAAAAGCTTAACGGGCCCAGTAATTACCGGAGCTTCGAGAAACGGGCCCCCAGGGCCGGGTTGTTCGAAAGCCGGTTAACGTTAACCCAGAGTTAAACGTTAACTGAGGCATTATTTTTATCTTGTTTTTTTTCACATTTGGTAGTAGTTTAAGATTTGTACAGCTCAAAACTGAAGGGCAAACAATATAAACAGATTACCTCACCAAAAATTTACAAAATTGAAATCATAATTCTTGGTAACCCTGGGTTAGCTTAATCGGGCTTTGAACAAACCTGGCCCCAGGTGAATATTCTGACCGAAGACATTGAAAAAAAGCGCAAAACTCGAAACCCTCGATTAACTACAGGGGATGTGAAAGAAAAGCATCGCCTGAATCAAACTCACTGTTAACTATATAAACTAAGTGACGCTCGAGGTTGGACGCCAATATGTATGAGGATGTCTCGAAAACACAGACCTAGAAAATTAACCTAGACCGAGCAGACCTCGAAAACACAGTTCTCGAAAACGCCCACTTCGAAAATAAAGACGTCGAAAAGTAAACACAGACCTTAAAAACGGTCAAAACGTTGCCCGAGTTCTAATCGAGAAGATTCGTTCGTTTATAAAATCATTGGAGAAAGAAAATTTAAGAGAGCTCAAAACTATCATCCGGAGCGGTTCAACTTTATTGACAAATTGAGCTTATCAAAATTTCCAAGATGGCGGACGAGGACTTTGCGGACTCCTTTGATTGTAAGTACAGCTTTTGTTTGCAGAAAATCGACCACAAAATAAGTTAGAATTTCATCAAGTAAGGTATTCGTACCCATTAGAAAATTAAGCAATGAAAGTAATGAAGAAATGCTGGCCGGCAAATGACCACGAGCCGCGGGCGATAGGCACACGTTACATTGACCGGAAGTCACACAGGCGATTAAGATGAAGTTTCGTCACGAAAAAAATCGCAGTTAAATTGGTAATTAGTTGAAGGAATCTTTAATCTTTAAGGGGGTCTTATACCAAAAAAAAAAAAAGTTTTTTTTTTTTGGAAAAAAACTCTGTGGAACAGTTTGACACCATGTTAAAGGACTTTGCCCTCTGACTTCAAAATGAGCATTTCCTGGTCACATGCCACAATAGTTAATTAATAACTAGCTCCTAAATGTTAATCAAAGGAACCCTATGGCCAAACTCGTGGATTAAGTAATCTAGAGATGAAACATGTTGGTAGGCTTGCAATTATTGGTGCATTATTAAAGGCTGTTAAAACAAGCTGTGTTCGTACATGCAAGGTTGCACTTATCTTATAAAGCATAGGTTTTTTAGTTGGCCTCTGTTGCACAAATATTACAAAATAGGTCGGGAAGCAGAATTGCAGCCGAACATGGAGTGGTAAAAGCTAAGGGTTCTTCGGTCACATTGGACACTCCTGCCCAAAAACTCAGAGTAATCTCCCCCACCCCTCCTTACCACCACCCAGAAGTTGCTGTTGGTCTGCCTGGTGGGAAAATTTGCATCATTCAATAATATTTTCCTTTTTGTGGAAGAGACCTTTTTCACTGCATTTCACTCAAGGTTGTAGTTAAGGTTTCTTATGAGACACTTCTTTTTCAATGCGGAATCACTTGTCTTTATATATATTGCACGTAAAATACATCAAAATTATTAGCCTCTTGAGAGCATTTTCTGGGTTGATCCAAAAAATCTGTCGACCCATATGTTCCATCAAGCTCACACGGGGTTTCTTTCCCCTTGCTACCTTTACAATCAGGAAGCAAAAATGTAAACAAAAGACAGTATTTGGGAATTAGTGCATTTCACATCCCACTCAGAGTTCAGATGAAAGTACTCAAATAAACAAAACAAGTATGGAGAACACACCTTTAATCTAAACTTCACTCAACGGTTGGTTGAATGTGGACAACTCAAGATAAAAACAAACTGCAAAGCCATGAACAAAGATCCTGTTTGATTAAAATGTTGGATCCTGCAGGAGATTTAATTAGCCAAACTTGAAAAGTAAAAGGATAATAAGTCAAAGACTACTGCAAGGCTGACACAACGTGTTACATTTATAACAATAGTTCGGTTATTACACCAAGCGATCTTCAGGTTTAGATGTTACTGAACTATAAAATTAATAAAAATTAGGTGATGGACAAAATACTGACCCCCAATCCATGGACTCCCCCAAATGGACTACCCCCAAGATGAACTACTCCTAAAAATAATATTTTAAATGTGTACTATTTAAAGCTGTAAGCTGCTATACCTTGCTTGTTTTGTTCTGGAACCACTGAACACAAAGTAGACGAGTAGATTCCTGTTGTTGAGTATAACTTAGTATAGCAATAGCTGTATTGTTTACCATGTTCCAGGCTCAGGAGCCTGACTTATAATTCATTATTCAGCCATTATTCTAGTCATCTCCTATCATGTCATCTTTTAGCTTGTGCATGTGTAGTGGCTGACAGAATCACATGGAATAAAAATTGACAATTGAACGCCTTCGTGCAAAAAGGGCGTATATCGGTTTTTGGCCGATTTTCATTTTTTCAGGATCGAGCTAATTTTTCACAGACAGACTTGTTTTGACATGAAACGCATCGTTCCGTAATTGTCTTGGTGAATTTGCGCTTCGTTCTCCAGAAATAACGTATGCAAAAAAACTCAGTTTTCTTTTGGAGACCTTTTGTTCAACGAGAAACAAAAGAAACCTTTTGTTTCACTTAGTTTTATTATTCGTATAATTACGCAAATCACTTAACGCTGCTTAGTGCTGCTCCGTTAGCGCAAGCGATTAAGGCGCGCTACAGAGCGGGTCTGGATTTGTTTTGTTGTGACGCGGGTTCGATACAAGGTCCGGCGCTTTTTTTTTTTCTGTTTCTCTAGCTATTTCACAAACCAAAACATCAATTTAAAAATTTTAACTTGCTGTCGAAGCTGCCAACAGCAATCGTTTAAGTTCGGGTCGCGTCGAAATCTGCCTTCGAAAGATTTGCTCATAAAGATTCCGCTTCACGCAAAACTGAGTTTTTTGCATACGTTATTTCTAGAGAACGAAGCGAATAACTACCAAAGCAATTACAGAACGATGCGTTTCATGTCAAAACAAGTCAGTCTGTGAAAAATTAGCTCGATCCTGAAAAAAATGAAAATCGGCCAAAAACCGATATACGCCCTTTTTGCCCGAAGGCCTTCAATTACTGTGTGACATTATACCCAGGGGATACTCCCAGAAAGGCCGGGTCACCCTATTTATGACCTGATAATTATGAAAAAGTAGCTTGTTCCAAGAAACATACCCAATATCTCCAGACTAGAGTGCTAAAACCATACCCTATTTATGACCAATGTGGTTGAAAAACCCTACCCTTCTGGGCTGCACATAGCCATATAGTCCATGTAAGGGAATAGCCCCCGGCATTACTTCACTTGTGCTATTCCTAAATCAAATATTAGACTGGGTTCCTCATTCACATTTCAATGGCTTTTCAAGTTGTTATGTGTACACTTGTATGATCCTTATACTGATTGGTGCCTCTGATAATTTTCGTTGATAATCAAATGATGAAATTTGATAAAACGAGTTTACGCTTTCCAAACTAATTTGTGTTTAACAGTTGTTTACTTCAAGTATAATTATTCAAAATGGTGGCTAGAGGCTGTACATGAAGAACATAAGCAGAAGTTATGTGTAATTCAATTATACTAGCCGCTAAGAACACTAAAGAGTACTCATTTGGAA
>JAHPZR010055346.1:0-2500 GCA_019787425.1 Platygyra sinensis | reverse complement strand
CTTAAAAATAATAACATAGTTTAAAATTTTCGTAAATAAACAAGTTTGTCTTCAACATCCTGTACATCTGCATATGTAGCCAAAATTTAAATTTAATGCGTGAAGCTTTCATAGCTATTTGCAATATTCTTGTCTCCAGAGGGTGCAATCCTTTTGGTCAGCATCAGGAATTGATACCCCTGGCCGGCCGGTCCTAATTTTTGAGCATGGGCAGAGCACTCGATCTGCAGTTTTCAGGCCATCAGATTAGTCTGAAGGCTTTTCTCAGTAGCATCACGTAATGAAAGAAAAAACGTTCACTTGCCCAGTGGGCAAGTGATGCAATGGGCAAGTGATGCATAATATCCACTAGCCTGACAGAGAAATCAACTCCCGTATTTACTCGAATAAGCGCCGCATCTGGGACAAAAAAGTTCATTAGCGCCGCCCTCCCGATGCGGCGCTTATTCGAGGGATTCCGTATAACTAGGAAAAAACACTATAAACAACAAAGGGGTTCGCCCTCACCGCTAATAATTTCGTTCTCGTTATCATGAAACTCTGGTTTTTTATTCACCGCGTGAATTTTTCTCGTAATTCTAGATCTACCATGATCAGCATAGTATCAGTCCATAGGAAAATTAACAGATAGAAAGTGTACCGTTGAATAAAAATATAGAAAAACAAAATTTGTCTGGTACAATTTTTAACTAAGCGCCGCCCTCGAAAAAGCGCATTTTCGAGTAAATACGGTAGACGCAGGTTAGTGGAGATGCATTTCTTGTACACTGAATAAAGATGAAACTCTTCATTGCTTTGAAAAAAAGATGTAAACTTCAAAGGGCATTGCGTGTAAAGGTGGTGTTTAATAGGGTGAATTTTGAGAGGCTGGTGACGGTCAAGTTAACTTCAAAATTTGTGCATTAAATTTCCGTTTAAAAAAATATCGTGCAAGGACATGGAGATTAAAAAAAAACATCCTGCAGGGCTGGAAGAATAAAAATAAATATCTAGCAGCTTAAAAATCCTTGCAACCCCCCATCAAAAATCAAATGGTCCACCCCTTATCGCATTGAAACTGACAAGTAAATATCATTAATTTGCATCAGTTCTAAGCTTCTTACCGTTAAAAATTTTCATTCCATACTTTGTTTCCTGCCTAGTCTTTCAGGAACTGAATTTTCCAGTAAAAGTTCTAAATCTTCCTGCGAAACTTCGCAAAAGCGCGAAGACGCCGCCATTTTTGAAGAACACCTTCAACCACTGCACTCTAATGGCTGATAGTGTGCAGTAGCTAAGCCAATCGGATTACGGCATTTGCATTAGTATACTAGTAGATTTTTTACTAATAACTATTAGTACATACTAAAACAGTGGATAGTGTTGAAGGCGCGCGCTGATTGCTCGTCAAACTCCGAATATCCTGTGCTATTTACCTCCGAGCAACTTGAGAGAAAATAGCGTCCCGGTTTGCATCCGTGACAAGTGAAGAAATCATCCAAATTAATTTTTTGGTGTATATTATCTCACTGTTTTAGGATATACTAAAACAACTATTCACCTCAGTGTCGGTGGCTAGCGTTGGATATTTACTTCGCCGCTTCGCGCTCGGTAAATATCCACAGCTAGCCACCTCCACTTCGGTGAATAGTTGTTAACTGAAAAACAGGGATAGAATTTCATAAAATGCAAATTTTGGAGATTTGCCTCCTAGATAATTGTGTCCTTTACCAATATTAAAAATTTGACAACATTCGGTTAAAACTCTGTAAAGATATCGTGCGCGAAATATTGGTGATCGGGCTATTCGGTCATTTTGAGAAATATGGCTTTAAAGTTTTCCTTCGGTCTCTGAGAGCCAAATTGGCCGTGAACGCGTCTGAGAGCCCAAATTGGCCGTGAACGCGAAGGGAGGGGGGGGGGGTGTTTAAGGAAAGGGTAGGGGGTATGTCGAAAGGTTTTACATAAGTGTTTCACTGACATATCCGAATACACAACAGTTAAACAAGTATGATGAGCGTACAAGATGGCACAGAAAAACAATGTTGGGATTATGATGTAAAATTCTTATAAGTACAAATCTCTAAAGCTTTTCTGTAAAGTATCATTAAAATATACTAGATTGAATACATCTTCTGAGTACTTTTTAGACTGTTGCTATGGGTGTTGCTATGTTGAAAATTAGCGCTACCAGTGTGCGAATTTCCTAATTAAAACGTACATCAAGGAGTAATTACAAGCAAAATCGTTTCAAAATTACGATTAACAATTGGTCAGGGATGGTGAATCTTCAAGTTTTTTTTTTTTGGGGGGGGGGGACATTTAAATGTCAGAGTATAAGAACCACCTTAAGGTAGAATGGTACCCTATATATTGACCAAAAAGTTAGTTTCAATTTGGTGAAAAAAGATCAATTGTGTGCTATTGCACTCATGAACAGAAAATGAATTTTGAAAGTTTTACTCAAAATGATTGCTGTGGCAACCAGCCACAGCCTTTTGAGGGAGTGTTTCAAAGCATT
>JAHPZR010055344.1:20000-22738 GCA_019787425.1 Platygyra sinensis | reverse complement strand
AGAATGTTGATTTGACTTTTGTTACTTTGCGGTGAGGTTTTCTGTTTATTGTTTGACTTTCTGTTTTGAGTTTTATAATCACCATATACTCAGAACAAAGCAGCGAAAAACATTTGCATAGAAGAAAAAGTTATAATTCGAATCAATTTTAATCCTGGACTAGCGTTAACAGCCCGCGAGCCAATATAAAACTAGCATTTGGTCAGCGGTCAACTTCAAAAACACGTGATCTCGATGAGCTGTACACCTGAGCCCGCGATATGGTCACTTTATACTAGTCAGCAGATACCCTGTTTTGACAGGTGTCAATTGATCATAACATGGATGTCCAATATCAAAGAAGTAGACGGTAAACCAAGGCTGCATGTCTCTGTCAACCTAGTATTTGGAGTATGGCCGCCATCTTGCGCGACTCCGTCGCCGTCGTCGTGGTCGTGAGTACGCGCCCACGAGCAATACCGCTAGCCATGATAACCATGAGAAAACTCATTGATGGGTTTTTTTTCTTTCCCATATGAGTATGGGGCTCCGCTTGGCGGCCCTTTGGGCCGCCGGAGCTCCGCTATTAAAGTTGGCATCGGCCGCATGTTAAGAAACTTCATAGCAAGCAACCATCAGTACTCCGAATGCAAATATGGTGGACCACTCGGTCGGCACCCGGGACGGGCTGCAATAAAAAGTTTTAACCTAGTGTGAAACATGGGTGGTATATATACCTTTTCTCGGAAAAAAGAAAGGAATGCGACATTCCAATCGCTAAAAGCGAATGAACTGTCTCCCACTCAAGTTTTCGTTACACATGAGGAATTTGAAGAACATCTCGACCAGATGAGTAATAGCTAATAATTTCATTTTTGTTATGTATTGATCAAGAAGCTTCCTAATATGTAAATTCGATATAATAAATACGCTTCAGCTATTACCCTTCAGTGATGTAGATGATAGGGAATTTATTTTTGTTAATAGTATTTCGTCTATCAAATTTAATTTAATTTAATTTAATTTAATTTTTAATTTAATTTAATTTTTAATTTAATTTAATTTTTTAATTTAATTTATAATTTATTCCATTTACACTGCGATTACAACATAATAAAAAGAATAGGAAGAAAAAAAAAAGAAAATAGCAATGTTACATTGACAACAATCAAAATACATAATAATGCAGTGGGGAAGACTAGAAGGGAACTAACGAACCATACGTGCTAGTCTACCCATTTCATGAGGTAATGGAGTCTGATTTCTATAATCTACTACCTAACCCTGATAAAAACGAGGAGGCTGACCCTGATCTTATGTTTGTCAACCCACAGTCTGACTACTATAGTATATCTAAGATGAATAATGTTCTAACAAGAAAACAAGGCAAAGGTACCTCTCTTCTTCATTGTAATATAAGAAGTCTGACTAAAAATCTGGATTTACTGACTGACATGTTATACTCATTAGATTCAGGGCTTGATGTTATGGCTATCACTGAAACTCGGCTGAACCCGAACTCCATTTCTAATACAGAAGCCATTTTCTAAGCCATTTTCGAGTTGCCTTTGCCTCTGTTTCAAAACAAGTCCTCGTGTAAGACCACTTATATGAAAATGAGTTCCGCCTACAAGTTCATTTTCATGCATATCAAACTACTTTTCACAAAAAAGGTTTTTCAAGAAGACTCGTTTTGAAACAGACTGAGGGACAGGGAACTCAGAAATGGCTTATTGCAGATTCTTGTTTTCTCGAACCCAGGGCCGAGGAGTTTGAGATTTCTGTGGCCGGCTACGTAGGAGGAGGTTTGAAGACGAATTATGATAAGGGAATCCTGGCGCTTGGAAAATTGAGCCAAAAATACATTGATGATCCAGATCTTCGTGGGATACTGGCAAATGCAGAGCTGGATGCCGACAAAATGAAGTCCTTTGCAGAATGCGATAAATTACTTCTTGTCACTTCTGTTATTTACAGCGAAAAATTTGAACTGAAAGGGGAAAGAATGCAACAGGTAAAGAGCTAATTTCAGTATCACCATTTATCGGGTACTATCTTGACTGAAAAAAAGGATGAAATTATTTTCTCTTGAGAAATTTTAATCCAAAAAATTAGTTGATCCCGTTATAAAATGTCATCTCATCAAAGCCAGCTTTATTTCCTAATTCCAAGGAATAAAGACTTCCATCCTTCCAAAAACGGTAGAGATTTTAAGTGCGAGAGAAGTTTTCATAGAGAAGGTATTTTCATTTATTTGATTTACAGATTGAAGGAGACATAGAAGTGGGGGATTTCCCACCCCATTTGCAGTTTCTCAACCTACACGGGACCTCAGCTATAAAGGTTCATGGTAAACAAATATACATTCCTCCAGATGCGGCGACAAGGAACACTCAAGCACCCTTTCTCTTCAAGTGCTGCCGCGTGGAGTACAACAAGGAAACTAATCGACTGGAAATCTGCAAAGGAGAATATGTCGGGAAAGTGGTCAGTCACAGAAGCATGGATGCCCCATGCAGTGAAGAGGATACTGAGGATGACGACATTCTGGTAGAAGCTACGGATCAGACAGATTTACCAGGTGAATGTACGTATATAACAGATACGTAAAAACATGAAACAGTGATATTTACTGAAACATTTTCCTCCAATCACGACATGCTTGGCTCTATCGTTAATACTGCATAATACAAAAAAAAAATCATTAGACCATAATCTCTAATTATTAGTGTTCCTTCTATGAAAAAACCACCAAGAGT
>JAHPZR010055344.1:0-15000 GCA_019787425.1 Platygyra sinensis | reverse complement strand
TACATACAAGACCAAAATTCTGCCATTTTGGCCGCTATCTGATGAAAGCGAAGCTTTTTGTCTAAAATGTTTCGTCCCGGTCACCGGGCTGGAGTGTTCATATGAGGAAATTTTCAACCCGGTTACCGAGATCTCCGTCGCAAAAACCGAGATCTCGGTAACCGGGCCAGCCCGGCCTCTCAT
Organism: Platygyra sinensis; assembly: GCA_019787425.1. Classification (NCBI taxonomy): domain Eukaryota; kingdom Metazoa; phylum Cnidaria; class Anthozoa; order Scleractinia; family Merulinidae; genus Platygyra; species Platygyra sinensis. The sequence goes on along the minus strand of JAHPZR010055344.1, from coordinate 14,817 downwards.
ACGAACACATCGATATTTTTACAAAGAAAAGAGTGGCGAGGCGAGATCTCGGAAACCGAGCCAGCCCGGTTGACCGGGCTCATATGAAGAGGCCCTCAGTCGTCCGGGTCGTTTGCGATCGTCTGGGTAGCGTTTCCATATGATCGTCCCGATCGTTTAAACATTTTTTGAGACGAATGGGACGATCGGGACGATCCGGACGATCATATGGAAACCAGGCTTTAAAGTTACCGTGCACCTTCAGACCGACCATTTTGTTGAAATTTTGATTTTTAGGTTAATGTATAGGTCTAAGCGTGAACTTTCATCTAAAAAAAAATTCTCAAAAATATTAAATGATGGCAGAGAAAATACGGTTTTTCGTTTTCACCGGAAGTAAAACTTTCGTGTCTGATTGACAGGCAGTAGGCAACCTGTTGACGTATATGCAGTCAACCGTGTGAACACACGCTGATTGGCTCAGTTATCTGAGAACCCAGTTGAATGTGTTTGTGGGCGGAGTTTGTTTGCGAAGCAGGAAAATTTTTTCAACGCTGTTTCTCGAAACAATTATTTTCACCAGAAGGGGACACTTGAAGAGCTACAAGTCAAAGAGAATTTGTTCGATTGCTCTCAAATTTTGACAGTAGCTAGTTTTACACATAAACAACAAAAAAACGTGTCCCTTAATTTTTTATTTCTAATTTTTTTTTTCAAGAGCGATTTTTGTACGATCACTCCACATTTTTTTAAATCATATTTCAAAAATGCTCTGTAACTTTTCACTGAAATTGGACATGGCAAATCGGTCCCGGAAACGGAGGAACACATTAACTAAGCGAAAAACAAAAATTCGCTTTGACATGTAACGTTCAAAAGGTGATCCGGACGCTCGCATTTAGAAGTCGTCAAAAATTCGACAATTCATTTTTTTTCAAAATTTTTGGTATAGTCTGATAGCCAGTCCTATAAGCTTTAATTTGATATAGGGGTTTAGATATCTACAGTTTAAACCGGACGCGCTACATTGCTTGTACGCGAGACATCCCTGAAGGTACGCGGTAACCTTAATTATACCCATGTGCCTAAAACTTAATCTTTGTTTACAAATCGTTATCAAAGGTTTAGCCGGTGGATGGTTTTCCTGCGGGCTCTTGTCCGTGAAGCGAAGTTACTTGCTCAAGAGTAAAATGTACTTGTCCCCGCAAACAAGCGGACAGGGGTTTATTCGAGCCCTGCACTAGCTTTAAAACTTTCTTGAATACCAGTTCAAATGTTAAAAGTTTTCAGATTTCAGTTTGTGTGTAATGTATGTTGCAAAACACTTGCACAAACAGCACTCCAGAATATAACACTGCATTGCTCCGCACGACTATTAAAGGCAAACAAGGAAACCAGGTCACATGAAATGTGTTCAAAACTCATCCGAACTAATTCTGCTAGGATCCTAGCTCGAATCCTAGCTTGAATCCTGGCTCGAATCCTGGCTCGGATCCTGGCTCGAATCCTGGCTCGGATCCTAGCTCGAATCCTAGCTCGAATCCTGGCTCGAATCCTGGCTCGAATCCTGGCTTGGATCCTGGCTCGAATCCTGGCTCAGATCCTAGCTCGAATCCTAACTCGAATCCTGGCTTGAATCCTGGCTCGGATCCTGGCTCGAATCCTGGCTCGGATCCTAGGTCGAATCCTAACTCGAATCCTGGCTTGAATCCTGGCTCGAATCCTGGCTCGGATCCTGGCTCGAATCCTGACTCGAAGTTTAGGTATCCTCAAAAATTGCTGTGGAATACATTATTATGTTCTGGTTATTACTGCTGTGGTTTCTCATTAACTGATTTATCCAGACTAACCAGTCCCAAAAACTGGTTTCTTTACAATGCCACATTGAACTCGCCTGGACTTGCCCCATTGTTTTAACAAAACCTTCAACACTGATTCTAAAAATCTATTATGTGTTAAAATTAAAAGCGCGCTTTCTCTTGGTACCGTCATTCCTTCATTCAACTTGAACTCGCTGCAAATTTGAAAACTTCGTTCGATTTCGAAACGTTTCTCGTGAAGATGGCTTTTTTCACTAGCGTCTATGATTTTCAAACTGGTTTGAACGCTTGTTTAACTGTCCGTCGGATTCGGAAACGTTGACAAGCGCGAATTTTTGAAAGCGTAATAAGGTTCTCTAGCTTTCTTTGAAAACGTTCTCCAATTTTCGAAACCGGGCTCTTTTAACGCCGATTATATTGGTTCATGAAAATACCTGTTAAGTTTTTATCTGAACTCTCAGCTTTGCTGACGAGAGAGAAAGAGAGAATTAATTCTTAGCTAACTGCTCGAGTTTTCCGCTCCGTTAGTCACGCACTGAACTCCACTTAATTCAACCCCAGATTTGCATACAAACTCGAAAGGAGAAACCCATGGGACAGCTCTATCATTGAAATTACAACAATAGCAGTTCGGAGCGCTTAATTTATACACGCGACAATAAATATTTTTGAACAGCACGTTTTCTTAAGAGACTTTATTGCTTGTTAAGAGAGAGATTTGAAATGAATACACCAAAATTAAAACAACTACAAAGTGTTTAACACAAAGTAAATCAGGAAATTAGGATGCAATGAACAATAAGACTGAAGTCCCCTTAACAAGGAAATAAACTGCAATAGAACAACACACTAGATATCGGTTTGAAATTCATTTTTATTGAGAACAAAACACAGTAGTTCTAGTCTTCATCTTGTGGAATGGGTTGCTTCACAAACAATCGATTAAGCAAGAATTTCCGCTTATCAATGGCTAGTTCTGTCGATTCTAACCAATCAAATCCATCTGTATCTTTCAGATCTTTTTGGGTTTCCATCACTTTTTGGAAGGTGTAATCTTTCTTCATCGCTCGCATCCACTGCAAATACTCTAAAAATACTTTTCTCAGTTCTTTTCTGTAGAGAGGAAGGAGAGCCTGAATGGCCTCGTTTTGTCCCTTTTGTCCCTCAAAAGGCCTTTTTGTCCTGTGTTGTGTCCTTTTTGTCCTTCGTATTAAAGGTTAAAATTCGCTGAAACTGTTTTATTTTTGTCGAGATCTCGAACTGTTAACATGACCAAACGCGTGTGCCGTGATTGCCCAATTCCGAATTGTGGAGCAAAATATCTCGTTAGATTGTCTAATCATCTCACAGATGTACATGGATTAGATTATCTATTGAAGGAAGTGGTTACAAGAAGCGAAACTACAACCTAAGGTTAGAGTGATGATCTATCCAGCAGAGAGGAGCCGGGAATTAAGACCTTCAACAAGTGAAACATCAGTCTCTATCAGTGCAGGAAGAGGAAAAGGATACAATAGTCCATCACTTATCAACGCCAGGAGGAGTAAAGAAATCCCAGAAATCTCAACCAAGAGGAGTAAAGAAATCACTGAAATCTCTACCAAGGGGCGTTAGAAAAGCAGCCAATAACATCAAACATTATAAAACAACAGCAGATTCAGTTCCTGAGTGGCTCACTTTGTATGGAGACGATGAAGGGCCGAACACAGAGATGAGAGCTTAGTAACCCCGCCTGTAGTAACAGTAGCTTGTCACACTAAACCGCGTCCCATAAGCTTCATATTTTCACTGCTTGTTTTAAAGGCGGCGTTCCACTTGCCGTTCAGTTTGCTGTCAAAGTTCGTGCTGTTCAAACCCCCCAAAAAATGTCTTGGATCGACGGTTATAATTACTACCTTCTTCAACGAGGTAATGGATATTACGAAGACAGTGAAGACTCTCAATCTAGCCAAGAAACGGATTCTTCCCAATCTAGCCAAGAAACGGATTCTTCCCGAGAAGTGACAGAGCGCTTAAACCCTTGGTCGCGCATATTAGATGAAACGCAGGAACGCCACGAGGTTCAGTTCAATGCTTTGGTCGACGAGTACGAAAGGAACGGAGATTCGGAAAATGTAGCTCACCTTAAAGCGCAGAACGCTCTCCTTCCTCTCTACAGAAAAGAACTGAGAAAAGTATTTTTAGAGTATTTGCAGTGGATGCGAGCGATGAAGAAAGATTACACCTTCCAAAAAGTGATGGAAACCCAAAAAGATCTGAAAGATACAGATGGATTTGATTGGTTAGAATCGACAGAACTAGCCATTGATAAGCGGAAATTCTTGCTTAATCGATTGTTTGTGAAGCAACCCATTCCACAAGATGAAGACTAGAACTACTGTGTTTTGTTCTCAATAAAAATGAATTTCAAACCGATATCTAGTGTGTTGTTCTATTTAACAATTATTCGCCGAAGGCGAAGTGAATCACGGCGAATATTCCCCGAGACGAAGTCGAGGGGAATATTCGCTGTGATTCACTGAGCCTGAGGCGAATAATTGTTTTAGTATAATTTTCAGAGGTGAATATCAAGAAATGCAAAATAACAAAGAAAACATAGAAATAACAAACATAAAGGTTGGTTTGCAAGCAAGTAAACCGATTTAATACATCGTTTGCGAATCAACTTACAGACAAATTAGGCATTAAAACGGAAGAATAAAACGAACACTACGGAAACGAAAATCATCTAGTACCTCTTTCTGTCCATTAGTGACATATCGAAAATTGTGCTTGTCATCATGGAATGAGTAGCGCTGGTGTGAAGAGGATTAAATTCCTGTGACTCGATCTGGCACCGTTTGTCAAGGCCGCGTGAAATGCGAAACCACTGTGTTTACGATCTCTCAATGACTTGAACATCACTTCTTAGAGACATTTTTCGTCCCAATGCTTTGGTAATCATCTTCAGAAATTCCCAGTGTTTTGAATATCCGGATTGAAAGTGATTTCTTCCTAATGAACAACAATTTCATTCAGCAATTTTCCGCCATGTTTACTTGCCTGAATGACAAAGGTGGCGTGGCTTAGTAACCTAGCCATGAAATGCTATATTCACCGCGCTAGGCGGTGAATATAGCGTCATAAGCCGAGCTTCTCGGCCAATCAAAATGCTCGATTCTTATATTCACCTCTGGAAATTATACTAATGCAGTTTATTTCCTTGTTAAGGGGACTTCAGTCTTATTGTTCATTGCATCCTAATTTCCTGATTAACTTTGTGTTAAACACTTTGTAGTTGTTTTAATTTTGGTGTATTCATTTCAAATCTCTCTCTTAACAAGCAATAAAGTCTCTTAAGAAAACGTGCTGTTCAAAAATATTTATTGTCGCGTGTTTAAATTAAGCGCTCCGAACTGCTATTGTTGTAATTTCAATGATAGAGCTGTCCCATGGGTTTCTCCTTTCGAGTTTGTATGCAAATCTAGGGTTGAATTAAGTGGAGTTCAGTGCGTGACTAACGGAGCGGAAAACTCGAGCAGTTAGCTAAGAATTAATCTCTCTTTCTCTCTCGTCAGCAAAGCTGAGAGTTCAGATAAAAACTTAACAGGTATTTTCATGAACCAATATAAGCGGCGTTAAAAGAGCCCGGTTTCGAAAATTGGAGAACGTTTTCAAAGAAAGCTAGAGAACCTTATTACGCTTTCAAAAATTCGCGCTTGTCAACGTTTCCGAATCCGACGGACAGTTAAACAAGCGTTCAAACCAGTTTGAAAATCATAGACGCTAGTGAAAAAAGCCATCTTCACGAGAAACGTTTCGAAATCGAACGAAGTTTTCAAATTTGCAGCGAGTTCAAGTTGAATGAAGGAATGACGGTACCAAGAGAAAGCGCGCTTTTAATTTTAACACATAATAGATTTTTAGAATCAGTGTTGAAGGTTTTGTTAAAACAATGGGGCAAGTCCAGGCGAGTTCAATGTGGCATTGTAAAGAAACCAGTTTTTGGGACTGGTTAGTCTGGATAAATCAGTTAATGAGAAACCACAGCAGTAATAACCAGAACATAATAATGTATTCCACAGCAATTTATTTACGAATACGAGACAATAACTTATGACATCACCCCTGTTAATGTATTCCACAGCAATTTTAGATCAAGTTAATTTGTTCCTCCGCACGCTGATGAGAATCCTCCGCTTCCTCCGCTCCTCCGCACTTTAAGGAGAATCCTCCGCAAAAAAGGGGAAACCGTGGTCCCTTTCCTACTACTATTCATAGTGTGCAAAAAATGAAAACAATCTAACGACTGGGATTTTTTTTAAAATTAAAAAGAAAAAAACACTATTTAACTGCCTTGTTTTTAACCAGCCCTGTTGCCATGGCAACAGCAGACACCCTAGTCAAAATGCGAGAATAAAAATTTTGTGGTTAACCTTGACTCATGCCGGCAAAAAATGGGCGCCAAAGCATAAATAGTTTAAAAGTTATGGTGAATCAGGCATAGGCACTTGAAAACTGTGTTCGGCTACCTTAATGAATTGCTCTAAATGCATTCTCATACATTGTCTCTTTAACGGCTAATTACAAGCGCGTTGTAAGTTTCCAAAGAAACCGCGAGAGAGAGAATTTCCGTTGCTTGAACGCCCTCAGTTTTGCTTTCATGTTATGTGATGACGAGATTCTATTTTCGTGGTTAAGAATTTCTATTTTATCATAGTTTTTACTACGCCGGAAGTTGTTAGTTCTTTTATCATGTCATAGATATCTATGGTCTTCAGTATGATTTCAGTTTTCATTCCTCAATCTACCATACGTTCAAGCACCTAAGCCGACCGGGAGTTTAATTCACGGTAAGTTTTCCAAACTTCCTATCTTTTAATCATCCTAAAGATCGACTGGGAAGGCAGTCAAGAATGGGTTTTAGTTGCCAGTCTTCAGGCCTGACACAAAGAGAATTACCACTATAGATGTAAAGCGTTATGTTTTGAGAGGGTTATGCGTCTTTGTCTATGAATATCTGCCCCATTGGGCCAATGCTTAGGCTCAGTGCTCGACAAAATGAATTATGATCTCAACACACCACTGCTTCCGTGAAATACTAGATTCCGTAAATTAATGCGTCTTAGCTTCTCCCCGTCTTATATCCACGTACTCAGTTCTTTCAGTGTTAATGTTGTCTTATGTCTGCGTAATCAGTTCTTTCAGTATTAATGTTGTCTTATATCCACGTACTCAGATCTTTAAGTATTAATGTTTGTTTCGAAGAACGACTGAGCTTTCGTGGCAGATTCGTTTTAATATATGTACAGCTGTATGTAGCCCATAGATCTAAGAAGTACAGCAAAAACCGCACACAGAGGTACTCGGTGTCAAAAGCCTGTCAGTACTATGTTTTCGGTTTTACTCCAAAGCTCTTCTATCAACAGGGGTGCTGAATTCACACAAATGTAAGTCTCACCTTCATGCAGTGGCTCTCCTGTATTAGTCTCTGTTAGACTGTTCAGTTAACGTTTATTCCCGTTGGTTTTCAGATGATTGCAGACTCAATTCGACGGTTTGCCCAGGAGAATTTTAGCGACAAGTACTTCCCAATCCTCCATGGTGAAACAGGGAACGTCAAGCCTTTGGCACTGGCAGTCAAACAACGTCGGTCGATATGGAAGCGTCCTTTTGCCAAATTGGAAATGGTAATTCTCGCAGGACTTGAGAGATATGTAGAGAGCGACGCAGAAGAAGCCTTCCTAGAATCCGTTAAGTCAAAAATCACAAGTGAAGAGTTCTTAAACACACAAAAAGTTGGAATGGGGTCAAGGTATGCATTAAGTTGGTCATTAAATTCAGGTCCATCTTTCATTTGCTTACACGTCTTTTCGCAATAAAGGCCCTACAACGCTTGGACTTCTATTCAAGCTTACACCACCACATAATATTATGGTGGTTGACTTCCAAATAGAGCTAAGTAGAATGTAAACATTACATCCCGTAGAGCTGAGAACGTCGAAGGGTTGTTCACAGATCGTAACTAGACTAACGCTCAGTGTCTGGTTTTTTTTTTTCTTAAACCCAGTTCTCATGAGCTCCAAGTAGAGATAGCAGGGCATGTAACTGGGGGAACGTTCAAATCAAGTGATGACCAGGGAGTCCTGAAGCTTGGCAAATTAAGTCAGAACTACATTTCAGACCCAGATCTTCGCGCTGTACTGGCTAATGCAGATCTAGATGCCAACAAAATGAAGGATTTCGAGGATCAAGAGCTACTTCTTGCAACGTCTGTGATTTACAGCGATAAATTTGTTCTCAGAGGGAAAAGAAAGCGTCAGGTATTACTTCTGTATTGCATATGTTGTGTTTCGAATTTTAAAAATTTTATTAGCAAATGTCGCTTTTCTGATTTGTACTTTTTGGCTTTCAATACCCCCTTTAAATAGTTCGTTTGTATCTATATTTTTGGCGTGGTGACAAAATTCAAACGTAAACAGCAGTTTGGATTGTTTTCGTCCCAAAAATGTTTCGATCGCTTCTTTGGCAGGGATGAGCTACTGATATCAGAAATATGAGAGTACTAATTATGCGCCCTTTGGTTCTTGGTTGAAATACTTTGAGTGTTCCACAAAATATGCCTCATGGACTGCTAATGACTGAAAATTCATATTGACTGTCTAAATGATGTTTTAGCATCTTGCGAACTAAATTGTTTGGAAAATTACTTTCTGAATACATCATGATCACTTTGTAAACTGTAGGAGTGCGGATCCTCAATTTAGACCTTATCCCTAAGGTTATGCTATACCTCTCTAGTTATTTTTAGAACACTCCAGATTTGGGAAATCCCAGGATCGAAGGTTTAAACAAGCTTATCTTAACAACGCGGACAGCCCTTATTTTCATCCTCCATAGAAGCATCTTCAAAACGTACCTCTTAGAACTGTATCCGCAGAAGAAATGGTATCAAGTGTAAAACTAACCGTTGATACTGACTACATTGGGAAGAAAAATTGACTAGTCTCTAAACCCTTCATCTTCTATTGCATTGCGGTAATAATGGTAAAATTACCATTATTGTAACGATCACTTTTCACTCGCTGGCGTTTTAGGTGGAGATGCCGCCGTTTGTCCAGATTCTAATACCACATCTGAAAGCCCATTTCAAGGGGACGTTCATTCCCCCAGAAGTGGCATCACGAACTGTACGGGCGCCATTTCTCTTCAAGTGCTGCCACGTTGGGTACAATAAAGAAGCCAATCGACTGGAAATTCGCAAAGGAGAGTATGTGGGTAAAACTGTTAGCGCGCAGCCGGGCTGGGCAACCAGAATGCAAGATGCTGACTTTGGCGACCCACTGCCAGTAGAGATGTCCACGGATGAAGACGGTGATTTGTCAGGTCACAGTAACAAATGTTTAACTGTCATAAAAACTTAGATTAAAGAGCTGCGTTCGGATTTTAATGGTAGTTTTTCTCGTTTCCTCAAAAATAGGTTCAGTGAGATTCTGCGGGACATTTTTTAAGGTTTTGATAGAGTTCGCTGAAAGCGAGAAGCAATTGTTTCGTGTTATGGCTTTCCTCGAAAACAGGGACGCAATGCTTCCGGTAACATTTTTCGTGAAAGAAATTGGTTCCATAGTTAGAAATTACTTGAGACGGATAACCCTGGAATTTGTATTGGGACAAGGGGCTATAGTGATCTAGGTCTGATGTTGTTTTTCACAATTGTTTATTATCTTATTGACTAGATTCTTTGACAGAAGAAGATATTGTTAAACTGGACATTATCAAGAATGAAGTGCTGCTTGCGGAAAGGACTTTAGAACAACGTAAAGCACGAGTTAACAAGTATCTACAATGGGTTAGTGAAAGTTGGAAGATGTTAGAGGTTTTAATGATATGAAATCATGCATTATAACAAAGAACTGATACACCCATTGCTAACCACACTCTAGAAAGTAATCGTTCACCAATTAAACGGACAAACACCAGATTGTTATTTGATGAATAGTTTTCAAGAAGTACATTACGAAGTGTTTGGCTATTTTTCAGTGTTACAACGCAAGCAGACTATTCTTTAAGCTTTTATACGCTAAAAAGAGGACATCTATTTCAACAGTTTGAACGGGCATTGACCACAGACCAAAAGGAGCTGTTGCTTGATGAGCCATTGACTTCAGGAGACCGCAGGTTTCTAAAAAGCATCGCCCTTCCTTTCTCCAGAAATTCGACCAGGCTGGATCTGTCATCTTTCACAAAGGAAGACATTCAGGGATATGGAATTGTCTTTAAAGTGCTAAGTGGTATGAACTTAAGCTAGCCTAGTCTTATTCACTCCATATGTTTCTGTTTATTTTGGTTTGATGTCCCCATTCAAAAGGGTTGTTCACCGCAATAAGCCAGTAATAATCAATGAAGAGTTCTATATCCATTGATTTCAAGGTAAAGGTGTAAGTCCTTCCTTTTTCCAATAGCGGGGTGGGAGTGAGGTAACATTTGGGCCTTCGGTAATAATTATCAACAAAAAATGGACATTTGTACCGTACTGCCCCTCCCCCGCCTCCTCCTTAACTGGCTTTCGAAATGTTACAGTTTCTCCAACCTTATTCCTTTATTGCCATTCAGGATTTCTCAGAGACAGAATGTCAGGGTAGCTTGTTCAAACCTCTGGTGGTGGCTACAAAATTAGATTTGGCCGTGACATTGTTAGGAGGAAATGACTTGTTAACCATTGTTGTTTTCCAACAGAGTTACCAGATGAGCAGTGGAAGGAACTAGAGACAACTTTGGATGAGTAAACTGACCAAGCTGATTCGTCAGACAGAGCAATTCCAAATGTTGTGTTTGAAGGAGAATATTTTCTTAATTAACGCTCTCCCTACCGTGCTTCTATGTTAATTAATAAAATTCGATTGTATTAATTGTGAGCCAAGGGTTCTTAAAAATGTCGTTGGATTATCATGGTGCTGGGAATATATTCACCAGCAGCTACAATTATAGGTTTTTAAACTCCAATAAATTTGTAAAGAAGAGGTGCATTAGCAGTTAAATAAAGGTATCTCTTACAGATTTATATATTGTTCTTGATTGTCCTAGCTTTTCTCAAAGGCTTAAACGGACCAGAGAAATTCAGTCGAGTAGAATCGAGCTTATCCCTGTTACAAAGCAGCTCAATAAAACTTTTTATTAGCTTGCTGATCAAGTCACAATGCCCTCATCAACGAAGGGCGAGAACCAGCGAGAGTGTGAAAAGTGCATGCTCGATCTTATCGTATGGGAATCCCCCAGAAAGAGGAGGGTGGGAGGTGTATACTGCATTGTGAATGGAGAGCGACTGTGACCCTAGTTTTGTTGCACTCTTCAAGTGTACAGAAAGAAAACAACGTTTATTTCTTCTAGCCCCATTATATCCATCCAAATTACAGTTCGACTTTCTTGTCCTCCTGCCGGTCTTCACGATACTGAAGCAGTCACGCTCCCGTGAAGCATTACGGACACGCGTTACATATCGCATGCAATTTGAATTATTATCAATATCTAATTTCTGATGTTGTCTTGGCACGTAACTCTTTCTATTTATTTCGCTTTCTCTCGAAACCAAAGTAGTTCTCGGAGGCAGAAACACGCGATTTGTAAATCTTTGGTAAATCCAGAAATAGCAATTGCACATATTCTAGTTTTCAACGCAGGCGGAAGTTGTCATGACGCAATTCTCCTGGTCTGTTATGGTGACATTACTAAAATTATGTGCATACTAAAAACTGCCCGAAGCTGCGCGAAGTGAACGTTACATTTCTTGCCTGTTCGACTGTATTAATTCGATGGCCTTCCGCTATTACCTGCTCTTGGTTTAAGAAATACTGAAAAAGATAATAATAATAACGATAAGCCACCATGCATACCAAGTATTTATATTTTTGGTTTCGTAAAGGGTACATGTCAGTCGTTTTTGTCTTAAATAACTCTGAGACCTTGACTGATTGACGCAAGCATTCACTGTAAATTTCGATTATCAGGAATTTCTTTTTAAACACGGTGACCTGTTACAGTCTAGTCCCAAAGAGCTGGATTTTAATGATGACGTCTTCATCTAGCAAACGTCATTTCAAGAAACCGAAAGGAGCACCAATACCGGATATGCAAAGAATATTCTTGGAGACGACACGACGACTGACTTCGTTACTTTGCTAAGCAAGAAGCCGCCTTTGTTGACTGAACTTCTCTTGAGTTAATTGGAAATTCAACGCAAGCAACACGTCGTGCCCGATTTACGGTACGGTATGGCAGTTTTATGGTTTTCTTAGCCATGTTCCTGTTATAAATGTATTTAATTGTAATGTACGAAGCAGGCTTTTTACTGAATTTCAGTGCAGAGAGCTTAGAGCTCAATCAGAGTAGTTCGAGTTATTTCGGAAACGTACAAAAGAAACCTGAATACAGCAGTTTACTACAAAGATAAAAAAAAGACTAAAGAGATTTATTAAAAACTGGATCATTGGATAATGCAATTCGAGAGTTTTCATTGACTTAGCCATCATGGTATATCAGCCATTATACCATGATCTACAAAAATGGCGAGCGTGGTGCTTGATTTTTTGGGCCTTTTTGTTTTTATTGTAGTCTAGTTTTCTATATTTTGGGGGCGTTTTTAATAAAACAATTATTCCACTCGCGCTTGTTGAATATGAGATGAGTATAGCCAACTCGGCACTACGCGCCTCGTTGGCTATCTATCATCTCATATCCAACGCGCGCTCATGGAATAATTGTTAAATATTCTTAGACACTTGTTCGGCCACTTGTTCGGACTATTTTCAGTATTCGACTAGTTCGTCTATACTAATTCACAAGTCACCACAAGTTGGAAAATTTTGAACTAAACGCAGCGTGGTTGGTCAGGTAAAGGAATATAACCGAACAAATCATGACAAAACCTTCCAAAAATTTCCTCGCTTCTTTGAATTGAAACTCTCTTTAGTTTTGCATCCATCTTTAATTTAAGCGGGGATGGGAAGCTTAGCAGACATTGAACTGGACTTAACCGTTTTAACATGCTCCGGGGACTCCTACGCAATAAGTAATCTTCCCATATAGGCTATTTGATGGTGTGATTGATATGAAAAAATAATTAAGTCAAAAGACCTGCCTGTCACATTCACCTTTCTCTTGTAGTCTTCTTGTCACGTATGCCGTGATGTGACCAGACTCACGTAGATGAACTTTTTTTTTTCTACTTGTACGTTGTCTGGGTGTTTTTACTGGAGGATGCTGTTGCTAATAAGAAATTTTCTGCAACTTTGTTCATCGTGTGCTAAATTAAATTTAATTTTCAACCGTTAAATGAGCTTGAATAGAGTCCCCACAGCAGTACGTACGCTACCCTGGGTTCCAAAGGATATTTTTTTCTGATCGATATTTCGCGGCGAAGCCGCTTTAACGAGGCGCAAAGCCCCGAGGAGAAAGAAATAACCTCTGGTCACAGGAGCACGCAACCTCATTTCCATGCGAGAAATCAGTTCAGAAATTGAACTGGGTCACCGATTGGATACTCCCACGTCCGCAGGGAATTAACAATATTACAATGGCCCTGATTGGCTACATCGAACAACGGACATGGGAGTATCCAATCGGTGACCCAGTTCAATTTCTGAACTGATTTCTCACATGGAAATGAGGTTGCGTGCTCCTGTGACCAGAGGTTATTTCTTTCTCCTCGGCGCTTTGCGTCTCGTTAACGCGGCTTCGCCGCGAAATATCGATCAGAAAAAAATATCCTCTGGAACCCAGGGTATACGTACGCTAGTTTAAAACATCAAATCTTTAGAATCGAAACAAGTAAGTTGCATATGCAAATGATATAGAAAAGGTATGTTTATTTTTTTTATCGATTTATCGAAATCATAAGCGAAGTTTGGAAGGACGATTTTCTCTTTAGGAACCCAAGCCGCAGACGAGTGCTATCACAGCTTTACAAATTCAGTCTTTTCTCGATCCGTTTCTTGTTTTAGGCCAGACGGGAGAAGGGTGGCATTCATTAGGTGACGTTAGAAATATTGTCAGGGGAAGATTGTATTTCACTTCTGCTGTTACTTTGAGCAAGGTTATGTATTCTTCCAAGATGATGATGATTTTAGGAGCGATATAAGATTCGGCTTCATTTTATTGATCCCATGCTGTGAAGGCCAAGTGCACCAAAATAATCATTGGAACTTTGTTACGAAGTTTAATAGCTAACTCTGCCAACAATGGCGGATCAAAGGACAGCATGCCATTTTGTTTATGTTGAAATGATCTTTTGCAAATGGGATATTGAATTCTATTTTTCGATTTCTGTTGTTTTCAGATGGTTGAAGAGGCGATTCGGAAGTTTGCCCAGGAGAATTTTAGTCATAAATATTTCCCAGTTCTCCACGGCGAAACTGATAAAATACAACCTTTGGCACTGGTGGTCAAGCAACATAGGCCACTTTGGAAAAGACCTTTTGCAAAATCCGAAATTGTAATCCTCGCCGAATTCGGGAGATATGTCAAAGATGGTGCACAGAAGAAAGTTTGCGAATCCATCGCAACAAATATAAAAGATGAAGAGCTGTGTATGAAACAGAAGGTCGGCGGTGGTGGCAGGTATCCAATAAGAACTCTTAATCAAAATAAGCTATAACAATAGCCAAGTAACAACTTGTAAAATAATTGTTTCTTCCCTTTTTTGACTGATTAGTGTGGGTAATCATACGGTTTCGAGTTCAATTTGGAACTAACTTGCACGAGCGAGGAGTTTTTCAAAAAGCTGAAATTGCATGAGCCGCTTCGCGCGGAAAATGGGCCGGAAGATGTTTTTTGAAGCCATTTTTTCGCATTCGAGAAAACTTTTTTCAGAGTTTCCGTATAAAATTTCTGTCATTGCTTTACATGGTATCATCGGCCTACAAAATTTCTCATTTTCTTACTACCAATCATAATCCAGAATTAGGATGTGTAATTTGAACTGGTGTTGCACTTTTTGCACCAGTGTTACACTTTTTGCACTGGTGTTAAACTTGAACTGCACTGC
>JAHPZR010055343.1:7500-20577 GCA_019787425.1 Platygyra sinensis | reverse complement strand
CTCGTGCAAATTTGAATAAAGGGGCACTCAGTTGTAAATTTTCCTAATTATTCTTTGAAATTGCACTCGACATCGTGTGATTACCTATGCAAACTAAAAGAATCAGACTTTCTCAGTGATATTGATTAACGCTCGCCGGTAGAATTCATAACTGAAAGTAGTGTGAATGTGGTTTGAAACTAAGAGGGTTAAGTTTGTTGACAAATGCCACCGAAACTTACACGAAAGCAATTTTGTTTTCTTGATTTCTCTCTGTTATCACTCAGTGAGGATGCCTTGAGCGATGGAATGAATATTTCTAAAATCCTGTCGTCGTTTCGTGTCACGTTTTGAGTTCATTAAGACAAGAACATCTTCGACGAAAGACATCAATTTTCGAACAATGGCTGACGAAGCCAACCCCCGAGTGCCACGAAAACTCATACCTCAGACCTCAGACCCCGAAAACTCGCCACTGATGGAGGCGCCATTGATGAGTCCCACAGTCTAATTCTAACTGATAGAACTTCAACATGTTGTTGTCTTTAGTGAGGGGAGCAGTCGTCGCACTCGCTATTGTTATTCCCCTCTAACAGGCATTAAATATTAAGATAAATTTTTTCTGAAAATGGTAGTTAATGAAAACTTCTCATGTTAACTTTGGATTAGATACAGGGCACGAATGCTGTGTTTGGAGCTAACGATTCCTTTCACTCTTACCTTCTTTGCTCTATCTTCTCCGGCTTGATCTAAGTTACACATTAGCTTACTAGTTGGGTTCAGAGTTTTACGACAAATTAAAAAAGTTTTGAGCTATGATGTATTTCGTGAAGGGACCGTCCACGAGGGAGCAAAAAAAGGCGGCTTCTAGGACAGAATCGTCGCCAGAGCTCAAGATTCCCTGAAACAATGGGCTTTTTGGCACATTGAGCCGATCATTCTACCCATATGTAAATTCGGTTAAGCAATTTTTTGAGTGCTTTCCTTCATATCTTATTTCACTGAGATAGAAATACATTTACCTTAGTAGACGGCATTTCAGACCTCATGAACAGTTTCGGTCAAGATCATCCGCAAAGTTTGCATGGCCAACACACGTTTCAAGAGATCTTCAAGGAATATAAAGTTAATGAACAGTGAATAATATTTATGGTTTATTGACCAAGCGTGAGGCCAAGACATCTCCCGCCTGAAGTCAATTTTTAATTGAGATCGGACATTCTCTATTGTTGGTTTGAACCAACCTTTAGAGAGTGAAATGACAAAATTCTGGCGGCCATGTTAGATAATAAAATAGGAAGCTTGTTTTAAATCTTTTGCCAATGTCACCCATTTTGGGGGAGATAATGAGCTACGTGAAAAGATACGATTGTTCGAGTGTAAAGGAGACTAGTAAATTCAATGTTAAGTTTGAAGGTAGATTTCTAGGCTATGGTGCAAAGTCGATCCCACGAAGATATGTTTATACCTGCTCGAATCATCGCAATAGCCTGAGTTCGCTAGTTCGTTAGTTTACACTCGCGGCTTTAATTAACATACATGCATATTACATTTATCACGGTTCACCAGACCATAAAGGTCCGGTAATACGGGCAACATTTTTCTTCAACTTGTCTCGCAACATTGTTGCATTGCAAGTTGAAACCCTCTGCTGCGCGTATTACTACATTTGTGACCAACTTGTCTCGCAGCAAAATACAGTGTTGCAAGTTGAAGCAACATGTTGTTCAAAGTTGGCTCAAGTTGTACTTTGTGCAACAAATTCTACTTTTGCTGCGCGTATTACCACTGAAGCTACAACTTGACTCGCAACAAATTTGAATTCAGCTCTTGTGATTGGCGGTCGTGAAGTGTGGCAAATGAAAAAAAACATGGACGACGCTAAAGACGAGCCTAAATTTTAAGTAAACCAGTAACTACTTTAACAGAGACAATTATATCATTCTTTAACCTAAATCCAAAACAAAAGTATACAAAAAATGTGAATATCATAGAAACAATTCATCTTTATTACTTTTTCAGTTACCTGGCAGCACTTGACTTGCTCATAGCAATTACAAAGTATATTGAGGGACATAGATGACTGAGTGAAACGACTAACCTGTCTAATAACTAAATTCTGATTGGCTAAAGAAGCAGCAGTGTAGCTTTCCTGAGACTCGAATGTAGAAAAGTGCAACTTGAGTTCAAAGTTGTCTATGAAGGCAGATTGCAATGAATTTACGTTAGCAGGGAATAGCATGAGACTTGCCGACCAGCATTCGAAGTCAGTTTCAAAGCGGGTCGAACATAAAGAAAGAAATACCGAACATGTCCGAAGACCAACCAAATACTTCCGAAGATTACTTGAAGATTTCGAAGAGTTGTCAGCATAATCAGAAGGATTGCTAATACTTTCGAATTTTCAGAAGATATTTGGCCGACCATATTTAGCAGAAGAGCAAAAGACGACATTACATTCTTTTTCAAAAAATTAATCACAAATCTATTTTTCTCCTGCAGTCTGAAAGAAAATAATTAAGAAATATAACTTTTAAAGGACTACAAATTGAACTTGTCCTAGCGGCTGGTACATTTTTTTCTTCATGCCTTCAGTTATTCCAAATTTGCACGGTTAGTTTTTCCAAAAAAAACACCACCGAAACTTGAGGAAATGAGTGAGAATACTGTGCGGTTCGATTGAGCGAAGAATATTCCCCGAATCATTTTGTAGTTTTTGTATTAAGTTTTCACTACGAGAAACTCTTTTACCAAGAACATCAATTATTCCGGGATTTCAATAATTTAATGAATGGTCATTGTGATGCCGTGATACTAAAGCATCAGCTATTCAGCCATGTTGACCAAGTAAATTTGATAAAAAAAGGATGTATCACATGATATACTGGACAAACTATTCTGCGGGGTATAGAGGACACTTCGGAGGGGCAGGTTAGGTAGCCCCATGCTAAAGATTTCACTCCGTCGAAGCTCAGTTAAGTTTGTGCATGAAAGAGTTCCTTTCATGACGCTCTCAATAGTCAAGTTTGTGCATTTTCGGCCATTTCCCTTTCAACATTGCCCTTTTGTGAAATATCGTTGAAAACGTATTGACACCTAGCAGAAAGATTTAACAGGTAAACGAGGATCTCGGTCGTAACGACACTGGTTAGTTGTTACTTGTCAAGAAAGCTGCGAGTGAAGGCAGCTGGAAATTCCTGACACAATTCCCTCACGGTATAACCTGATAGATTTTACATGCTCACGCATGGGAAAGTTTGTAAAACAATTTCCCGAAAGTTTTTTTTCAGGAATTCTGCACAAATTGCACCATGGTGAACAATAGCTACATGTATCTTGCAATTGCGATTGCGGTTGCGTTCATTTAGCACTGAAAAAAACATCGAAAAGGTTTGCAATACTCGGTTATCTCAGACGGGTTTGGTGGTAGAACTACTGAGATGAGAGTTGGCTCACCATTAGACTGTACACAGTCCTCTATTTTTCCGCGAGATTGTAGAGGTTGATCGTTCAGTTCGACGGGCCACCATCTTGGGCTCTCCAAACAAAAGAGTTAATGAACATAACACTAGCTATGCACGTAAGTTATGAATCTTTTTTCATGTTGTAGCCGTCCGCAAAATGGGAAATGGCCAAACTATATGTATTTGGAGAAGCGTGAAGCAACACGACGGCTAAGTTTTATATTTCGTGTTTGAATGGATCCCTTGCATTATATATTTAGTTTGAAAAGGTTTTTAGATCGATCAACGTGCCGCGTACAAAACAGGTCTTGATAACTGCGAAATTCGACGTAATGTCATCATTAATTAAAGTAACTCCCAATTAACCGAGAAGTCTAGTTTTGTATGTGTTTGGAGAATATCTATTCACTGAGGCTCTCGGAAAGCTGTTCACTTCTTGCTACAGATAATGTCTGTAGGCAAATATTCATACATGTTTGAAAGGATACATAATTATTTCAAATTATTGATGGCATTTTGACAGCTTAATATATAAATGGGCTCAAATGCGAGGGCGAGGCCTAGGCATGCATTTTTGTAGAGTACTGACCGAGCGAAAGATAACGGAGCGCCAACTAAAGAGTTTTTGGGACACGCCCCAAGGAATTTTCTTATCAGGGGCTCCAAAATGCCTTTTTTCAGCTAGGCCATATTTTCCAAGCAGCAGTTTCATACACCAAAACATGGAAAAACAATGAGAGTTTGGCAACTTATGTTCTTTACATGTTCGATTACAGATAACAGGTTTAATGGGAGCCTTTAGGGAATGTCAAAACAGCCGATTTAATTATTACAGAATTTTCACCAGTCAATATTTAATTACCTATTTTTAATAATATTGATCCGAAGATTTATGACTTAAAATTGGTTTGATGCCTAAAATGTTTTTGTTTCTGCAAATTGATAAATTTCAAATGAAAAGTTTTAGACCCATTGATTTAATTTTACACGACACAAATATGAATATTTCTTAGAGGAACTCGAGTCAACTGTATAAAAACTCGTTTTTGGTCAGGTGTAAGATTTATAACAACTTTATTTGCGCCAAAAATAACCGTGAAATGTGTTCATGTAAATAGGGTGCCAGCAGGGAAGAACTCAATGTTCATATATAAAGCTGATCCGGTTAATAAAATAGATAAACTACATATACAATTCTAAAGCATATCCACCCTCTGAATAAGGAATCAGGGTGCAAGAGTTAACAAATCATGAACTATAAAATACCTTAATATATTTCACCTGAGTCCAGCATTTAAATGAGGTAGAAGGACAAATGCCTTCATTTGTTTAGATGTGCAACTCTCTAAAACGCGTTATTCTGTGACAGATTGAAAGACGGCAGAAGCACAGTTCTCTCACTGGAGGAAGTAAGTGATATGTAATTCTCCATTTCTTCCGAGTCCGTCTGTCGTTTTGATAGAGACTTTTAGATCCATCAGTTCCCGCGAACGGCAAACCAGTGTGGGTCACGTGACAAGGGCCAGACGTAGCGTTGTTTTTGTCAAATTTGGCGTCATTTTGACAAAATCACTTGCAATGAGGTATTTACCCAAATCTAAATCGACTAACATCGGAACGTCGAAAGGCAAACGTTTAAGCTAAAACCGCAATTTGGCGATGCAGTTAACGTGGATCTGAAGGTCTCTATTGCTTAACGCTTTTTCTTTCACAAGGTAAGTCTATGTTATTTACAGCGCTATTAAGTCTTTAGTTCCAGAACGCACACTTTGTAAGATTTCTTGAAAATACCAAAAATAACGGCAGTTACGAAGTGAAGAATCAACGAATTTGTCTCAATAAATTCCTGTCAAAGCTAGAAACGTAACTACATTTTCTAGCTCCACGAAGCACTAACAAGCACAATGTTAACGGTGCATGCATGGCGTCTTATTGTCAACTCAGTTCTTGGTTTATCGAAACGTGATAACCCACTATCTCAAGCGTTTGAAATGTTGCATGAAAGGTACAACATTGTAAACCCGTACATGTTTTAACCGCAAGGTGCAAACAAATAATCAACCATCAGATCTCGTGTCGTTTAACCATGGATGTTTGAGTTATGCTGTTGGTACAATAGAAAAAATAGGCTCGATTTCCGCCGCTCTCTCGTGTCTGGTCTACCCTCCCCGAGAAGTGAGTTCGGGGAAGGAGCGCGGGCTCCTTTCCCGGACAGCGGCTGGTAATCGAGCCTATAGAAAAAACTGTCGTCGGCTCTACAATCATAGTTTTCAAGATCGCCGTAAAATAAACTTTGTCACGCATATAGGACCGGTACCATATAACCGAACCAGACCATAATTCGACTTGTTCCAAAGAATATATCACGGTACAGCCACTCATACAACAACGATAAATTAGTTTTGTCCCTTTTGCGTTTCGTGACGGCTTAATAACGACTATAACAATTTAAAGACAGTTCTGATAATGCTCGCTTTACTCCGCGTTGGCGAAACAACTTAGTTGCTACTTCATAATAAACACGTTATATTTACCTACAGAATATAATTAATCAGGGCCTTTGTAATAACATTCCACCCCTTAAATTCAAAGCTTAATTCTAAAAGTGTAAAAGATACGTGGTTCTATAAAACAAAGAAAGGCTTATGAGCCGTAACCAACACATCACAAACCAATCCCAAAGAACGTTTTACAGAGAAAATAGAGTGGTTTGGCTTCTTTGTCCAGTGTTCCTCGCCAAAGTTTTTAATTCTAATTTAAATGATACTTGCTACAGTTTATTTTGCGTCGGCTGGCAGCTCTCTTAAGGTCTCACATGAATAGCGTGATACCAATGAAATAAACAAAACAATAAAATAAACAACACAGAAACAATGTCCCTAACACAAAAAGAATAAGAGCTGCTAACAAGCAAAATAATTACAATCTTAAGAGAGCTGGTACACTTATACTTTCTTTCGATAAGCAAGATTCAATTTGGAAATTGTCTGTAAATTAATATAGAAGGACCTGGCCTAGTAGATACCTGCAACTCGAGCCATCTCACTCAAAGCACCCCCTTTCGTATTTACTAACGCGTCAAATTTATCAAATTCGTCAACCTCTCCATCTTTCAAAACTAAAATCATGTCACAGTCTTTGATGGTGCTTAAACGATGAGCTATAGTAATGACTGTGGAGTCCTTTAGTTTCTGACGCACTACGTTCCAGATTGTTTGTTCCGTTTCTGGATCCACATGTGCAGTGGGCTCGTCCAAGATGACAACCTTGCTTTGTTGCAACAGCACACGAGCCAAACATATTAACTGTCGTTCTCCTACACTGAGATTTGCTCCATGTTCTAAGAGCTCGTGATCTAGTTTTCCCTCTAGACTCTCTACCAACGCTTTCAGCTGCACGTTCTCCAAAGCTTGCCACAAATCTGAATCCTGCAACTGCTCCAAGAGATCGAGATTTTTTCTCAGCGATCCACTAAACAGGACAGGAGTTTGGCCAAGAACGGATATAGATCGTCGCGTCTCTTGGAGATTAATCTGTTTTATTGGAAGATCATCGACCAGTATGTCTCCATCAGCATCAGGCATGCGCATGAGCGCTGCCACGAAAGACGACTTCCCTGCACCTGAGCGGCCTGCAACACCAATCTTTGTTCCTCCTTTGATGTTAAGATTGATTTTCTTCAGTGCTTGAGGTCCCCCCGTATAGTACGTTAATGACACATCTTTAAATGTGATATTTCCTTCCTGAGGCCAGTGATCCGGGGGAAGTCGCTGTACTTTGTATCCAGGCGCTGAGTCAAGTTTGGTGTACGTCATTACTCGTTCAACTGAGGTCATGAAATTCTCGACATCCGAGGTTTTCTTGACAGCGTATTGAGCAGTTTCCGAAATTTGGATGACATAAATAAGCGCAAGTCCGGCCCAAGCTGATAAAACAAAAGAGAAAAAGAAAAGAGGTTATTTAGATTATTCAGCCGTACGATACGGCTGGGTATTGTCTTTTAAACTTGAGGAATAGAAATAACCCGCCCTACGATACAACTTTCCGCTATTTCCACATCATCATTTGAGGGATATTCTTCTTTTGATTGGTTAAGAGACCTGTGTAAATAGACAGCTACTGTAAACAGACTACTACTGCTACTTCGATTACTTGCATCCTGTGAGCTTAGCTGCACACTATGATAGCCTGCTCGTGCGCAGTTCTATCCGCCAGCTCTACCAAGACGGCATGCGCTCCTCACTCGGCCTTCAATGCACTGAAAGGGTTGTGTAAACAAACTAATGGATGAAAGAATTATTGAGCAATATTATCGTATCATTGCTCCAAGCAGGTAAGAGCAGTCGGTCGGTCAGCGGCGTGATGGCGGACGGACGCGTGCTTTTTGCTCTGTAAAGTAAACGCCGGGGAAGCCAATTCTAATGTCTAGACGAAGCGCTAAAGCAGCAAGAACATCAAGCTCTTCCTCACAGTCTCAACCATCGCCAAAAAGAAATTGTGCCCTCCTCAACATCGACGAAATGGAACACAATGAGGAGAACGTATCGCTTCGGCATAATTATTCTTGACAAGCTTGCCAATATGAATCAAAGAGCACTTCGGAAGTTTGACAGTCGAGATATCTCGCCTTAGTGCCGAGCTTAAAGAGGAGGTTGAGGTTATTAAAACCAATCTGAAAAGTGTACAACAGTGCTTTCAGTCTGCGTGGGATAACATTAATGATTTACCAGAAGAAAGTAAAACTCACAGCGACTTCAAGAGAACAAGCTAAGTCAACAAACACTGAAGAAGAAATAAATTTGCTGAAAAGAAATAGTGCGAGCGCAGTTATTCAAAACCAACAAACAGACTGATTGTAAAATAAGTCAATATTAGCCTCCACAGAAGAGGGAGGAAGGAGTGCGAAGATGAACTATGGAGTCCGGTGTGCCACTGGGACCCGGTAAGTTCCACGTAGTGGTTCCAGTTGTATCATTGCTCCAAGCATGAAAGAACATTTGAAGCAGTGACATTAACAACAACAACTACCTTTATTTGCATGATCAAAAATACAGTGTTGCAAAAGCTTTTGTAAACTAAAGCTAAAACAGCATTGATTTTCATGAGGATGCAATAAGGTTTGATATGGCGCCGGATTAAGTTGCATTGGTCTGATTTGAGAATAGAATATTGCGTAGATCAAAGGAAGATGTAATTAAATTTTTCAATTGAATGTTCATAAAATAATGTATAGACGTTGTAAATTCGCTGATGGCTTGTAACGAAGATAATTGTTTAAAAATGGGAATGATATGTTCCATAGCCATTAAACTATAAAATTCATTTCTTAAAATCGTTCTTTAAAGTGTTTTAAATTTTAGTTTATTAGAATTTTGCATAATACGTTGCCGGTATGAAGTATACTTTTGTTGCATTAGGCTAACATAATGTGCGATTTTACAGTTAGGTTAAGTACGCAAGGTTAAAACAAGGTAAATGTTAAACTTGAGACATACTTATTACATTAGATTATTATTTGCTGTCTCATAAGGACTGGAAACTACAGAAATCACGATCGAATTTGATTGGCTGAAATCGATATTGATCCCGATCTAGATTTTCCCATCTAGACCAGCTTGTAGATTGGTTTGGGGTTACATTTTGGACTTAAACTATGGCAGAAAAGTCATGTTTAAGCTTACCTCCTGTGAGACATTACATTTATGAAAACGTTGCAACTTAAAATTAAAAAAATTGACTATTTTCGTCTAAAAATATTAGTAGAAGTGTTAAAAGGCCTGATAAGAAAAATGGGAAAAGTAAAGAGGAGGAGCAAATTTTGGCAGTTTTAAGTTCACCTCATCGGCTTTGGGAAGCAAATTAAAATGTCAACTAGTACAGACCAGTTGCATGAAACGAATAAATCTTGTTTGCCATATAACAAACATGTTATTTACTTTCAACGCGAGGAAGATTTCAGTTTAACAATAGAGCAATTATCGTTACTTTAAAAATATGAGGAGTAATTGATTGCGTTCTGATTGGTAGTTATTAGGGATGGACCATTAGAAAAGTGATGGGAGGGGGATAGGGAAAATACAAAAGAATAATGCAAGGGAAGGTGCCCACCTGAAGGACACTTGATAGCCACTTTATATCGCAGTTTTCTGGGTCCTGGTTCAATCCCTGATTTAACTGACTTCCTCTACAAATTATGGGGAAAACGAAAACATTTTCCCGTCCCAGAGTGATACATTTTGGCGCAGCAACCTTATTATTATGGATATATACTGGTAGCCATGGCTTAAAAGTGACAGAACCATGTGCTATATAAACAGCGGTCTTGCTGTATTCGCGTCAGTTTGAATAAATAACGATTGTGGACACATATGTGCACACACATGTCGAACCGAACCTTATATGCACATGTCACGCTTCTTCTGCCGCCAAGATCAAGGTTGTACATGAAACATTGTAACTCCAAGACAATCAACTGATGTGTTTACTATGGGCAGTCTCAATCTATTTTTGGTTTCATTGGCAAAGTAATGCCATTCAAGTGCGATCGATTTACTGGCTGAAAATCGTGGAAAATGCGCCAAAGACGTTTCAACTTTACAATTTTTAATGGGGCATAACCCAGACCCCTAGCACAGAAGGCCCCATTGTTGTTTTTGGAAAACCACTCAATAGGTAAGGTGAGGTATTTTAATTCAGAGTCGTAAACGTAGGGAGTGGTTGCCCAATCTCCCAAGCCAGGGGCTGATGACAAAAACGTACGACTATTTACAATACTATTGCGCACGTCCATTTGATATTTCCCTAAACATCAAATAAATTAGAGTGTAATGCAAGGCCATTTTAGGCAATAGCATTATACTAAAACCATTTTCAACATAGATGAGTCTGATATTTGGTTTTGTTTCCCCTCGCGGTATAAATATTTGTTTGAGCCTTTCTGCAGGCATTCAGATTGGGGAGAGTGCTAAGATTAAGATCGCGGCAGTAGACAATTTTACCCCCCGCCAGAAAAGAAAAAAAAAAAAACCATACAGGGGACTTGTCCCCGAAAACAAATCCTGTAAAGGCGATCGAGGTGAAAAAAGAAAAATCGTGCAACCTGAAAAATTCCCCCTTAAGTTCAGGTCTACATGATACGTTAGATGCCG
Organism: Platygyra sinensis; assembly: GCA_019787425.1. NCBI lineage: Eukaryota > Metazoa > Cnidaria > Anthozoa > Scleractinia > Merulinidae > Platygyra > Platygyra sinensis. The sequence continues at coordinate 9,986 of JAHPZR010055343.1, read as the reverse complement.
TATTCCTTCTAAATTACGGTTCGTGACATTTAAGCATTTGCCGTTTTCTGTTTGGCCACTCGACCATTTTGCCGCTTCACTCGTGTTTATGAAGGGCACTCCATGCTGTATTCTAAGAATAATTTTAAGTAGAGCTGAGCCGTTAGATCGTGCTATCGCAAATTTTTGGAGGCCGTCGTAGGTCTGTATGATTTCCGCTGTTATCTGCATGTCGCTTCGTCGAGTTTGACACCTCTGTAATTTGCCACGTGTAAATGCATATCTTAGGTTCATTTCTATTGCAAGTTTTTTTTTTAAGTCTCCAAGTATTTGTTTTTTTTGAGGGAAAAATATGACGCTTTAGTGAGTTAACCGTGAAAATTTTGCTTACTTCCATTCTATATTGTGACGCCGGGCTCGGCGGTAACTAGAACTGTTTGCAAATACAGTAAGTGTAGTTTCTTATCACGGATATCATATTTGCCCTCGTGCGGGTTTTGGCCCAGAGGCCAAAACCCGAGGAGGCACCCTAGGATCCCCCGCGTGTATACATATAAGGAATTTCAAAAATGTAAAGATGTAAGTAAGTAAGTAAGTAAATTGTAGTATGCGAAAAAATCTCGATGTGATCAAACTAGGCGCGCACGGTGGTCTCGGGTAATATTTCAGCAAGTGCGTAAGGTGCTGTCGGGTAGATGTCATTTTGCAACCACGAGGTCTTCGAGCAGCGTTTTAACGTCTTGCGAGTAGGAGGTTGCGTTTTGTCGTCTTCTAACAGCATTTCGAGTTCTTTCAGCAGTGTTTAAGGGTCTTGCAACCACGAGTTCGCATGTCGCTATCATCTAGCCGCGTTTCAACCACGAGTTCGCCTTTTGTCATCGAAGTCGCGTCATGCCATCTTTAGGCCCGGTTTACACGTCGCATTTTACATGTGCCGAATCGAATTGCCAAATCATAGTCAAATTAAGTGCATGCAAAATTAAATGCGACATATTTCAATTCGATGCGAGTCAGTCGAATATTAGACTGATCCAGTCGAATATATACGACTGAAATTCGACAGTTGATTTAAACGCCGTAATTTACAAGTACCGAATCGAATTCAAATTATGTTAAATAATTTGTTTGCTCGAATGGGAATTTAAAACACGTCGCTAGCTCTCAGCAATTTTATTCGGCAAAAAAATGCTACGTTTAAATCAAATCAGCAGAACTTATTCATTCGAGTCGACTAAAATTAGTATTTTATTCGGTGCATGTAAAATGCGACGTTTAAACCGGGCCTTGGCAGTCTTTGATAGGGTGATTATTTTGTAGTTCAGTGATTTATTTGAATTCAAAAGCATTCACAGCACGGAATAAAACTATTCGGTACAAAATTTGCTTTGTTAGATACAAATCAGCAACGGGGTCGACAGATTCGATCCAACAGATTAGAAAGATGATCGATAGACTCGATCCAACAAATCAGAAAGATAATGTCAGAACAGAATCTCAACTCAGAGTTGCATTGATATTGTCAGAAAGAGATACGGAGTTTGTTAGATCAATTTCCATTTGAATGTGTCACTGTCGAAGATAAAAAAAAGGTGGTTACAGTTCGAAGAGGGCACTTTATGAATTCACAAGTGGGTAGTTACAGTTCGAAGAGGGCACTTTATGAATTCTTTTTTGTGAACCCTGGTATTTACTCATGTGCTGTTGATGCTTATTTGGAAATCTTTACGCATTTGTTTCTTCCATATTTATCAAATCTACGTACTAGAAATGAGTTTGCAGACCTGCTTTTCAATGTTTGCTCACATTATATCTCTTCGAGAGAAGATTGTTCATTATTGAAGGAAATTAGGAAGCCTGTTTGGTCATACATATTAGATCTTTGTAGTTCATTTGCGGCTAGGGATTGTAATGCCTGTTTTAGCCCGATATTTGAGAATAGAACATTTGGTTATATCAATGAAGAGGAAGAGAGCCTTTTCATGACACTAAGGGCTCGTTCGTTTGGGATATTCCGGAATATATTCCGGCTATTCTGCTCCTGGGAGCAAAATAGCCGGAATGGAAATCCAGGTATTCCGGAATGACTGATGATAGCTCCCAAACAAACGCTTACTCGCATTATTCCAATTATTCTTATTCCGGATTGATCCCAAACGAACGCACCCTAAGAACATTGGATTCTTTTTGCGCTCATGCTCGAGGTCTGTGAATTTGAATAGCAGTATTCTTTTGACAGTAGTGAGAGCATATGGATTAAATCAGTTGGGTTTAGATAACAATATGTGACCTATTTTTGTAACTCAATGCACACAAATCCAGGAAGGTTAAATTACACCAATTGCGATATTCAAACTTCTAAGCCTGTTTACACAGAATATTTTCTTTACAATAAAATAAACAAATTTCTTAACACACAATTCATTGCCGTTTCACAAAAAAATGACAAAAAAATGTATGGCTGTAATAGATTTAATTGCCATTTACAGAAAAATATGTTTACCAGTCAT
>JAHPZR010055343.1:0-2500 GCA_019787425.1 Platygyra sinensis | reverse complement strand
TGGTGAATATTCAAGCCGATCAACTGTTTACGTAGTAATGGAAAAGCAAAGCAGATGCGTTTTATGTTCAAAAGTCTAGTGGAAAGCGCTCTTAAGACTGTTAACCAATTCACCTGTAAAACTGATCCACGAAATCCCTTTGTCTTCCTCTGGTTCGAATCGTGTCCAGTCCATTCAGGGTCTCGGAAAAGTGAGAGAAGACTGGACTGCGGCATATTGACTCTAACCTTTTGAGCTCTCTGGACGTCTTCAAGTAATATTTGGAGATATACAAGATTAACAAAATCAACGGAACAACAGGAAATAGAAGCCAAGGATTTGTAACAGTTGGTATGATAATCGATGCTAACCCCAACAAGACTCGCTGGATAGAAATTAGAAAAGTCTTGGGCAACAACTCGTCAAGGCAGCCTACATCTTTAGAAAATCGATTGAGTATTCTTCCCACGGGATTTGAATCAAAGAAGAGGACCGGTGCTTGTAAGATAGCTAAAACCATTTTGTCATGAAGGCGCTCTGAACATCTTAAGGAAACCAGAAGGAATCCATAAGCTCGAATGACTGCAAAGATAAGAGACGCACTGACCAGACAAGCATAGATAGTCAAGTTTGTGTGTTTTTTTTGATCTTCTGGTAGTTTCTTTGTCAGCGCCGAGAGCCAGACGTCAGGAGCAACCACTATTGCTGAGGAAAGAGAGAGACAAAATAAAATAATATGATCAAAACCTTGATAAGAAGCAAATCGTGATGAAATAGTCGTTGATCGGCTTATAAGAAATACAAAATAATATGATGGTTACGGATGATTGACTAGTTGCAATATGAACTTTTACCTTGCGCTATGAAACACAAAGAAATAACTGCAACGATTATTGACCAATGAACTCCGCTTCTAAAGTAGTTCCAGTAAAGCTTTGATGAAACCACTCCGATGGAACGATCTTCTTGTGATATTTCCAGACTGATAGGGTCATCGGGTAGTGGAACAATTGTGTCACAGCCATCACCTCTGTTTTTCTGTTCAATCTCCCGAGCAACACTCTCAGTATGGTTGCTATCTTTCTGAACTGTCTGATAGAGTGGGTCAACAGTTGTGTTAAGAATACCCTTTTCTTGCAATTCAATGAAATTTCCCTTTTCCAAAACGCGGCCTTTGTACAACACAATCACTTCATCAGCTTCTTTCATGTGCTGTTCCTGATGTGACGTTAACACTCGCAGTTTTTCGCCCAGTAGGTCTTTGATACATGTGTTAAAGATATGTTGGCCAACTTTAGAGTCAACGGCACTCAAAGGATCGTCTAACAAGTAAAGGTCTGCATCAGCGTAAACGGCGCGTGCTAAACTAACTCTCGCCTGTTGACCTCCGCTCAGAACCTCACCGCGTTCTCCAACAACTGTTTGGTCATAGACAGGAAATCGCTGGATGTCTTCTGTGAGGGCGCATGCTTTAATTACCCTGGTGTACCTTGTTTCATCGTGTGGTTGACCAAACAGAATGTTTTCTCTTATTGTTCCAGAGAAGATCCAAGGTGTCTGGGGAAGATAAACAAAAGAACCTTGGAAGGTTATTGACCCGCTAACTTCAGAAATCTCGCCAGCAATCGCTGAGAGAAGAGTAGATTTTCCACTGCCCACTGGTCCAGTAATGACTGTTAGACTTTGTGGTGCTGTGGAAAATGCAATATCCTGCAAAATATATTCATCTTGTCTCTTGATTTGTCTGCTCGTCAAATTCGACACGCATAAAATACTGGACTTGTTCAGCGGGTTTTTTACTAGGTAGGGATTGAAAACCGCTTTTGCCATTTTCGCCTGTTGAACTGACAGATCTCGTGTAACTTTGGCTGCATTGCTCACTGGGTCAGTGCGGTCCTCTTCAGACTGACCACATAAGATAGAGGGAAGGTTTTCTAAAAGGAGAAAATCTTCTATTCGTCCTAACGACGCATGAGCGTCGTTTGCTTGTAACAAAGCAGAGGATATGTAAAGGCATGTCTTCTGTCTTGCCAAATTCATAAAACCTAAGAGGATAAAGAGGTTTAAAGGTGTGATGGGTTGACCAGTAAGAACAAGAGTAACGACAGACAACAGGGTGGCCACTGATACCGAACTGTCCCACAATGCAAGAACTCCTGACAGAATGGCACTTTTCTTACGGATGGTGTTAATTTCACTTCTGAAAAAAAAATCCAGAATAAAAAACTATTAGGATAGATCACTTATCAACACTGCTGTATTACCCATAAATGTAAAAACCATAAATGTAATACCAACCATAAATGTAACAAAAATTGACCATAAATGTAATACCAACCGTAAATGTATTTCAACCACAAATGTAGTAAATCAATTAACCATAAATGTAATAAACAGAACAACCATAAATATAATAAGGCTTAACTATAAATGCAATAAACTGGCTATGACTTCCAGCAATGGGGGGGGGAGTGTATTAGATCTATTGCTCCTTCCTGGGGGGGGGGGGCCCTCCCTACCC
>JAHPZR010055342.1:0-22949 GCA_019787425.1 Platygyra sinensis | reverse complement strand
AAAGTGAATTAACTTAATGCCATCTACTACCACAACAACTTAAAGTAATAATTTTAGCACAGATTTGACCTTAAACAGCAAAATCCTCGTGACACTGCCCCTTTAACTGTGGTGATGACTTAGGAAATCCAATTATTATCATTACCATCATCATTATAGTTATCGTTATCGTTATCGTTATCGTTATCGTTATCGTTATCGTTATCGTTATCGTTACCGTTATCGTAATCGTAATCGTAATCGTTATCGTTATAGTTATAGTTATTGTTATCGTTATCACAGCTATAAATACCGCGGAGGTCAAGGGTTCGAATCCCTTTGAAGCCCTGATTTTTTTTTCAGGCTTCTTCTTTCTTTACTGCGATGATCATTTTTAAATTTCACAACCGCAGTTCAAATTTGAATTATTTCATATATACTTCACACCAGCATGGTTATCATCATCATCATCGTCATCACCATTATCATCATCATCATCATCATCATTATCATCATCATCATCATTATCATCATCATCATTATCATCATCATTATTATTGTTGTTATCATTAGAGATCCGCTCTCTATGTTTGAGAGGTTCTAGGTCAACCAGGAGAGTCCCCTGCGATGTCAGGAACGCGGTCAATTACGTCAAAACTGCAAAGTGAATAGAGTAACGGTCGATCTAATTTGGAGGTCGTGGGGTCGATTCCCACCGAGGTCAAAAACAGTTTTCTTTACCTCGTGTGGTTCTCTGATTCCCTTTACTAGGGCTTACGCCAAGTGGGTTATTCATGGGTTCAGTTAGCACTTTAATTTACACTTCAGAGTTAATTTTGTTTCACCATTTGAATAGCTGTCGATCAATTGTCAGCAGTACGACCCCATTAATGCCATGGAATATTAGAGAGCAATGTACAAGGGATCTAGAAACCCTGAAATTTGAAGGAAAATACATTAATTTGGCTACTATTACCTGTTTCACATTGTACTCCATTAAATCCTGGTGCACAGCTGCAGTTGAATCCTTTCACTAGGTCTGAACAGGTCCCGTTGTTCTTACAGGGATGACTTGCACAATCATCAATATCTGTTTAAGAAGATAAGATTGTAAGGAGAAATAATGAATAGCTGATGTTGACGCAGCCCGAAGCAAAACTAACCACAGCAACTCTATTTTTAGACATACTGGTAAAGCACTCTCAATAAAAAGTGAATAACCTTAAAGCCATCTACTACCACAACAACTTGGAGACAGGACAGCCATTCTTATTCAAAACAAGAGCGCGCGTCAAAGTACTTAAAAGGAATTTCGGTTTCTTATACAAAAAGAGAAAACGTCTTTATCAGATGTCCATCACTACTATACTAATCAGTCAGAGAATCGCAGCAGATCTTCTGCTTGAAATATCTGTTCCACAGACAGTTTCTTGCTGCCGGTTTGCCGTCAAATGCACAAGGAAGAAAGGGAAGTCATCTTTACACGAGCTCTCTAACAATGCAATCGTTTTGCCGCCTCAAGGCATATTTTCAAATGCTATTGTTCTTGATCTTGTAATCTATAGAGGGATTTTCCTGTTTCTTACACTTTTAAGCCTAGGGTATAAGTTAAAATACAAATCTAAAAATACAATTTTAACAAAGATTGAAAGAATAGGATTAAACTGAATCACCGAGGAAAGTTTTACAAAATATTTCGATGTCGCCATGCATGTATGAATACATGCAGTGTGAAGTAATGAAACCAAACAAAATGTTTTATGGCACTGTATAAAAATGTTTCAACAAAAAGGTCAAATATTTTCAGTTGCGAGGATACAGTTCCATTGCGTGTTAAGGCTGGCCGCCTCTTCTTCTTCTTTATTAAGAGCATATTAACATCTCAGATCAAAGCTTAAAGGGGCTCAGTCACGGCATCTTGAGTTATTTTAAGGTCATTCCTTACAATTGCACTGCGCATCCTTTCTGCGCATAATTTATGGCGTCATTTAGCGCGCTCTCGTGCACGTGCACACTGAAAACATGGCGGATTTGCCTTGATATTGAGCTCTTTCAGTTGAAAAATGGCTATAGCTCACCAAAGAGCATGGGCACCAAAATTTTTTTTCCAGTCATTGTAATCAACTTATCATAAACTTTGCTTTAGGAAAGACTGATCTGATTTCTATTGCTGAAAATTGGACAAGTAGCGAAAATAGCAAGTAAACTGTGGTCTTTTCTATTTTGCCCTATGGTACCCATGTCAAGAAATTTGGTTGAAATTTTAATTAAGGATTCAGCTTTCTGTCTAAATCAAACTTAAAAAGTTTATTTGTGTCCGATAAAACGCATTGACTCCAGTTTAATGCGCGTTCTCATGAGTCTCGGTCACAAAAATTTACAATTATTACTGGGAATGCATTCTTGTAATAAGCGTTAAATAATGCCAAAGTGGGTCATTTTCAATGCCCCAGTGCTCCTTAATGAGTATGGACACCCCCCTTTTTATTTCAAAATTGAAGTTCTCCAATGATGAATATTCAGTGGGCAAAGTTTGAACGGGAATCTATTGTCAGTTTTAACCGTTAAATTGAAGGAATCCTAAAAATAACACTTTTTATCTTTTTTTCGGCTCGTGAGCGGGCGGAATTCAACAAATCCGGCAATCTGATTGGTTCCTGGAGCGGGCGGAATTCTCTCATACGGACCGCCACAGCAGGCGGAATCCATCAAGTTGATCTATTTTCGTGAATGAATTAGCGGTTATCGTCGATCTTTCGCCCTTTTTTCACTTCCAAAGACGATTAATCAGCGCAAGTTTACCTCTATTCACCCTTAGATGGCAAGGAAAGTTACTGTAAGTAAATTCAATTGAAGTTTTTGAAGTTGTGAGAGTTTGTTTGGTTGTTTGTTGCTCGGCACTGTAATGGCGCGTAATCTCGTGTGTCTCTTTGTGCAACTGAGTCAATTTCAGTTGAGTTTCCCTCTGTAATCGTTGCTGTACTTAAGAGAATTATTGTGGAGTACACTTAACGAATTTCCTCGCTATCTGCTATTCAATTACGGTAGAAAAGTCTAATTCAGTCGAGTGGTTCGCAATGATCAACAAAAACTGTTTTTGTAGTACAACTTCAAAATTGAACAAAATTTCTCACCTGGAAAACAATTTTGGAGACCTTAACTAGGGAACTAAATGCACTAACATAAAGTAGTTCGAAATAAATCTGTTCTTTAATCAGTACATTTTCCTTCGTATAATATCTGATTTACTCGTTCTTTCGCTTGTTAGATTTTTTGCGAATGGTTTGTAGACGGCGCGTAAGCCGATTCAATGGCAAACTAAGTTGCGTAAACAAACGCACTTGTAAGCCAGTTTACGGCAAGAAAAAAAAAGATAAAAATGTTATTGGCCGGCTTAGGGTCGGTCCGTGTAGGGAAAAACTGTGACCTCGGGCTTGAAAATGGTGCCCTCGGCCGCTATACGGACCTCCCGGCCGGGCAATAACATATATATAAAGATAGAAAAACATCAAAGAGATAATAATAAACCATAAAGGAACAAGGATGGTTACGGATGGAGAAGATTGACACGGATTGCAAACAACGAATTTGAAAAGATTAGCTAAGCTTTTCAAACGTGACTTAGCCCCTTTCAGCAGAAATAAGATCAACACAGTTTTCGATTAAACCCGTCGAAATTTACTTCAATCTCAACAGAAATAAAAGAAAGAAACTGAATTCTGGTGTAATCAAGTGGCTTTTTTGCTGTAAAATTTTAATTGGCGCGATCTTCGTGCAAGTTGTATCATCGTCTTACCTGCAGTTTGGCAAATACTTCCCGTGTATCCTTCCGTACAAAGGCATACATAACTGTTTTCCTTATAAACTGACACGCAAGATCCACCGTTCTGGCATGGTCCACTCATACATGGAGACTAAGAGATAAGGTGAAATTTAGTAACTAAAGGTGAGCTAAGCTAAACTAACCCGCGACAAATCCAATAGAGTCCTAGACAAATGACAGATAAATGACGATTCTTCGTTTCATCTCCCTCAAAGTCAACACAGAAGTCCCAAGGACAGGAAAAAAAGAGGTTGATAGCTTTCCTGCTGGGGGTGAATTCACTTTGATCGATCATGGTTAAAAACATGGTGCATTTGTCATCAAAGTGTTAGCCGTCGTGCTGATATTTTGGAGACTACAGGGACAGTGTTATACCATTGAGGTAGTACCTGTTGTTTTGTCTCCGCATTAAGCAACACATGGTGACTTGAAGAATGTAAATGTTATTTTCTAGGCGGGTAAAAACAATGTTTTACAGCTCGAAAAAATATAATATTTTTTTTACCTTTTGACCGCCTTGTTATATTCGTTTTGCTTTACCCCTTACAATCCGTAATTTCTTATTTAACTTAAGTCAGGAGCCCATAACTAGGAGCTCGCAACTCCCATAATGAGCCAATGCGACGGCATATTTACAGACCAGGCTAATTTTAGATGATTTTCCCCCGAAATAGACCAGTTCCAGTCTACATGATCACGCTTCAATAAGGATAAAACAATGCAGCCTCACGTGAACATGTTGACATCGTGTTGACATGTCAACTTTTGTCCGTGCTCGTGATTGCAATTGGTCATTGAGGTTCCTGTGAGGATCTGAATTCGAGATAAATTCAAACTAAAAATAGATCGGTCTGTGAAAACGCCGTGACAGGAATATGGGGTAGTTGCAAGCTCCTAGTGATGTGCTCCTGCTTTATTCAGGTAATTTTATGAACAATAAATGCGACATGAAGTTAGCCACCATGCTTCGTTTTGTTTTTTTCGAGCCTTCATGCAAGTTCTGTCTGTTCAGTCGAGTTTTAAGTTTGTGTTTGTTTTCACTTATCACGAATTGTTGCTTGAACAAAGAAATTAGGATCGCTCTCAAGTTAGAAATTCCTTTATAATTATTTTTACTCTTTTTTTAGTCTAGTCTTTAATTTTACTACTCGAAAATATAATTTTTAAAACATCTTTGCGCCGCTCTGTCACATCTTCTATATATTTATTTTTTTACCCCTGTTAAGAGGCAATTTGTTTTTAAGAATGCGGAGATGTAGCTGGGAAATTGGAAGCGACGAGATCTTCCTGTGTGGATGTTTTTGCTTCATGAAAAATTAATGAGACAATGAGTTAACTTACTTGTTAAGTTTTCTTGTGCGAGCTTCAATGTCGAACCTACTCAGTTAAATTCGAGATTTTAGTTTTGGTTGTGTGTACTTTTAATGAACGAAATTAGTCTGCTAAAGTCAAGTATTCCGTTATATTTAATTTTTACCCGTTTTTGTAACAGGTGGTGCCCGTTCGTATTTATGTTTTCGATATACTTATTTTTCGTCGCTGTCCTGTCAAATCTCCTATATATTTCCTTTTTACCTCATTAAACAAACAGTTTTTGTGGAAAAAAAAATAGTTCGCAGTTTTTGTCGGAGAGATTTCCTGTGTCGGTATTTTTTGTGCTCTATCGAAAAAAAAAATGGAACAGGGAGTCACCTGCTTGTTGGATTTTGTTGTGGCGAGCCTCAAGGTCGAGCCTACTCAGTTTGTATCTATATTCGTAATTGTTGGTTGAACGAAATTAAGCTCTCTCTGAAGTAACAGTATATTATTCCAATTTCAGTTTTTTTTTTTGTTTTTTTTTTTACTGCCATTAAACAGCCAATTTTTGTAGAACCATTATCGCGCCCAACAAATCGATCGGCAGTCAGCACTACAAACGTCTCAGAAGGAGAATAATAATAGAATTCCATTCACTCTCACATTTCACCCTCATAACCACCATCATTCTCAAAAACTTTAAATTACTTCAAAATGATCCCGGCAGAATCTTTTCGCAACAGCCATTAATTTCATTTAAACGCGACAAAAACATAGCTAACTTTTTAGTCAGAAGTTCTTTCCAAACGAGTGAAAAACCCGGTACTTTTAAATGTGCACGCGCACGATGCAAAACATGTCCTTTCATTTGTAACGTTGAGAAATTGTCGGGGCCCAAGCGATCTATTGAAAGCACTGATCATTTTACCTGTACCTCAGCCAATGTCATCTACTGTATAACTTGCACTCTCTGCAAAAAGTTATATATCGACGAAACAGGTAGACGACTATTCGACCGATTCCGAGAACATCTTCGCGACGTTGCGAAAGACGACAAAACGCATATAAAACGGTCGCTAGACACTTTAATCTGCCGAATCATTTTGAAGTAATTTAAAGTTTTTGAGAATGATGGTGGTTATGAGGGTGAAATGTGAGAGTGAATGGAATTCTATTATTATTCTCCTTCTGAGACGTTTGTAGTGCTGACTGCCGATCGATTTGTTGGGCGCGATAATGGTTCTACAAAAATTGGCTGTTTAATGGCAGTAAAAAAAAAAACAAAAAAAAAAACTGAAATTGGAATAATATACTGTTACTTCAGAGAGAGCTTAATTTCGTTCAACCAACAATTACGAATATAGATACAAACTGAGTAGGCTCGACCTTGAGGCTCGCCACAACAAAATCCAACAAGCAGGTGACTCCCTGTTCCATTTTTTTTCGATAGAGCACAAAAAATACCGACACAGGAAATCTCTCCGACAAAAACTGCGAACTATTTTTTTTTCCACAAAAACTGTTTGTTTAATGAGGTAAAAAGGAAATATATAGGAGATTTGACAGGACAGCGACGAAAAATAAGTATATCGAAAACATAAATACGAACGGGCACCACCTGTTACAAAAACGGGTAAAAATTAAATATAACGGAATACTTGACTTTAGCAGACTAATTTCGTTCATTAAAAGTACACACAACCAAAACTAAAATCTCGAATTTAACTGAGTAGGTTCGACATTGAAGCTCGCACAAGAAAACTTAACAAGTAAGTTAACTCATTGTCTCATTAATTTTTCATGAAGCAAAAACATCCACACAGGAAGATCTCGTCGCTTCCAATTTCCCAGCTACATCTCCGCATTCTTAAAAACAAATTGCCTCTTAACAGGGGTAAAAAAATAAATATATAGAAGATGTGACAGAGCGGCGCAAAGATGTTTTAAAAATTATATTTTCGAGTAGTAAAATTAAAGACTAGACTAAAAAAAGAGTAAAAATAATTATAAAGGAATTTCTAACTTGAGAGCGATCCTAATTTCTTTGTTCAAGCAACAATTCGTGATAAGTGAAAACAAACACAAACTTAAAACTCGACTGAACAGACAGAACTTGCATGAAGGCTCGAAAAAAACAAAACGAAGCATGGTGGCTAACTTCATGTCGCATTTATTGTTCATAAAATTACCTGAATAAAGCAGGAGCACATCACTAGGAGCTTGCAACTACCCCATATTCCTGTCACGGCGTTTTCACAGACCGATCTATTTTTAGTTTGAATTTATCTCGAATTCAGATCCTCACAGGAACCTCAATGACCAATTGCAATCACGAGCACGGACAAAAGTTGACATGTCAACACGATGTCAACATGTTCACGTGAGGCTGCATTGTTTTATCCTTATTGAAGCGTGATCATGTAGACTGGAACTGGTCTATTTCGGGGGAAAATCATCTAAAATTAGCCTGGTCTGTAAATATGCCGTCGCATTGGCTCATTATGGGAGTTGCGAGCTCCTAGTTATGGGCTCCTGACTTAAGTTAAATAAGAAATTACGGATTGTAAGGGGTAAAGCAAAACGAATATAACAAGGCGGTCAAAAGGTAAAAAAAAATATTATATTTTTTCGAGCTGTAAAACATTGTTTTTACCCGCCTAGAAAATAACATTTACATTCTTCAAGTCACCATGTGTTGCTTAATGCGGAGACAAAACAACAGGTACTACCTCAATGGTATAACACTGTCCCTGTAGTCTCCAAAATATCAGCACGACGGCTAACACTTTGATGACAAATGCACCATGTTTTTAACCATGATCGATCAAAGTGAATTCACCCCCAGCAGGAAAGCTATCAACCTCTTTTTTTCCTGTCCTTGGGACTTCTGTGTTGACTTTGAGGGAGATGAAACGAAGAATCGTCATTTATCTGTCATTTGTCTAGGACTCTATTGGATTTGTCGCGGGTTAGTTTAGCTTAGCTCACCTTTAGTTACTAAATTTCACCTTATCTCTTAGTCTCCATGTATGAGTGGACCATGCCAGAACGGTGGATCTTGCGTGTCAGTTTATAAGGAAAACAGTTATGTATGCCTTTGTACGGAAGGATACACGGGAAGTATTTGCCAAACTGCAGGTAAGACGATGATACAACTTGCACGAAGATCGCGCCAATTAAAATTTTACAGCAAAAAAGCCACTTGATTACACCAGAATTCAGTTTCTTTCTTTTATTTCTGTTGAGATTGAAGTAAATTTCGACGGGTTTAATCGAAAACTGTGTTGATCTTATTTCTGCTGAAAGGGGCTAAGTCACGTTTGAAAAGCTTAGCTAATCTTTTCAAATTCGTTGTTTGCAATCCGTGTCAATCTTCTCCATCCGTAACCATCCTTGTTCCTTTATGGTTTATTATTATCTCTTTGATGTTTTTCTATCTTTATATATATGTTATTGCCCGGCCGGGAGGTCCGTATAGCGGCCGAGGGCACCATTTTCAAGCCCGAGGTCACAGTTTTTCCCTACACGGACCGACCCTAAGCCGGCCAATAACATTTTTATCTTTTTTTTTCTTGCCGTAAACTGGCTTACAAGTGCGTTTGTTTACGCAACTTAGTTTGCCATTGAATCGGCTTACGCGCCGTCTACAAACCATTCGCAAAAAATCTAACAAGCGAAAGAACGAGTAAATCAGATATTATACGAAGGAAAATGTACTGATTAAAGAACAGATTTATTTCGAACTACTTTATGTTAGTGCATTTAGTTCCCTAGTTAAGGTCTCCAAAATTGTTTTCCAGGTGAGAAATTTTGTTCAAATTTTGAAGTTGTACTACAAAAACAGTTTTTGTTGATCATTGCGAACCACTCGACTGAATTAGACTTTTCTACCGTAAATTGAATAGCAGATAGCGAGGAAATTCGTTAAGTGTACTCCACAATAATTCTCTTAAGTACAGCAACGATTACAGAGGGAAACTCAACTGAAATTGACTCAGTTGCACAAAGAGACACACGAGATTACGCGCCATTACAGTGCCGAGCAACAAACAACCAAACAAACTCTCACAACTTCAAAAACTTCAATTGAATTTACTTACAGTAACTTTCCTTGCCATCTAAGGGTGAATAGAGGTAAACTTGCGCTGATTAATCGTCTTTGGAAGTGAAAAAAGGGCGAAAGATCGACGATAACCGCTAATTCATTCACGAAAATAGATCAACTTGATGGATTCCGCCTGCTGTGGCGGTCCGTATGAGAGAATTCCGCCCGCTCCAGGAACCAATCAGATTGCCGGATTTGTTGAATTCCGCCCGCTCACGAGCCGAAAAAAAGATAAAAAGTGTTATTTTTAGGATTCCTTCAATTTAACGGTTAAAACTGACAATAGATTCCCGTTCAAACTTTGCCCACTGAATATTCATCATTGGAGAACTTCAATTTGAAATAAAAAGGGGGGTGTCCATACTCATTAAGGAGCACTGGGGCATTGAAAATGACCCACTTTGGCATTATTTAACGCTTATTACAAGAATGCATTCCCAGTAATAATTGTAAATTTTTGTGACCGAGACTCATGAGAACGCGCATTAAACTGGAGTCAATGCGTTTTATCGGACACAAATAAACTTTTTAAGTTTGATTTAGACAGAAAGCTGAATCCTTAATTAAAATTTCAACCAAATTTCTTGACATGGGTACCATAGGGCAAAATAGAAAAGACCACAGTTTACTTGCTATTTTCGCTACTTGTCCAATTTTCAGCAATAGAAATCAGATCAGTCTTTCCTAAAGCAAAGTTTATGATAAGTTGATTACAATGACTGGAAAAAAAATTTTGGTGCCCATGCTCTTTGGTGAGCTATAGCCATTTTTCAACTGAAAGAGCTCAATATCAAGGCAAATCCGCCATGTTTTCAGTGTGCACGTGCACGAGAGCGCGCTAAATGACGCCATAAATTATGCGCAGAAAGGATGCGCAGTGCAATTGTAAGGAATGACCTTAAAATAACTCAAGATGCCGTGACTGAGCCCCTTTAAGCTTTGATCTGAGATGTTAATATGCTCTTAATAAAGAAGAAGAAGAGGCGGCCAGCCTTAACACGCAATGGAACTGTATCCTCGCAACTGAAAATATTTGACCTTTTTGTTGAAACATTTTTATACAGTGCCATAAAACATTTTGTTTGGTTTCATTACTTCACACTGCATGTATTCATACATGCATGGCGACATCGAAATATTTTGTAAAACTTTCCTCGGTGATTCAGTTTAATCCTATTCTTTCAATCTTTGTTAAAATTGTATTTTTAGATTTGTATTTTAACTTATACCCTAGGCTTAAAAGTGTAAGAAACAGGAAAATCCCTCTATAGATTACAAGATCAAGAACAATAGCATTTGAAAATATGCCTTGAGGCGGCAAAACGATTGCATTGTTAGAGAGCTCGTGTAAAGATGACTTCCCTTTCTTCCTTGTGCATTTGACGGCAAACCGGCAGCAAGAAACTGTCTGTGGAACAGATATTTCAAGCAGAAGATCTGCTGCGATTCTCTGACTGATTAGTATAGTAGTGATGGACATCTGATAAAGACGTTTTCTCTTTTTGTATAAGAAACCGAAATTCCTTTTAAGTACTTTGACGCGCGCTCTTGTTTTGAATAAGAATGGCTGTCCTGTCTCCAAGTTGTTGTGGTAGTAGATGGCTTTAAGGTTATTCACTTTTTATTGAGAGTGCTTTACCAGTATGTCTAAAAATAGAGTTGCTGTGGTTAGTTTTGCTTCGGGCTGCGTCAACATCAGCTATTCATTATTTCTCCTTACAATCTTATCTTCTTAAACAGATATTGATGATTGTGCAAGTCATCCCTGTAAGAACAACGGGACCTGTTCAGACCTAGTGAAAGGATTCAACTGCAGCTGTGCACCAGGATTTAATGGAGTACAATGTGAAACAGGTAATAGTAGCCAAATTAATGTATTTTCCTTCAAATTTCAGGGTTTCTAGATCCCTTGTACATTGCTCTCTAATATTCCATGGCATTAATGGGGTCGTACTGCTGACAATTGATCGACAGCTATTCAAATGGTGAAACAAAATTAACTCTGAAGTGTAAATTAAAGTGCTAACTGAACCCATGAATAACCCACTTGGCGTAAGCCCTAGTAAAGGGAATCAGAGAACCACACGAGGTAAAGAAAACTGTTTTTGACCTCGGTGGGAATCGACCCCACGACCTCCAAATTAGATCGACCGTTACTCTATTCACTTTGCAGTTTTGACGTAATTGACCGCGTTCCTGACATCGCAGGGGACTCTCCTGGTTGACCTAGAACCTCTCAAACATAGAGAGCGGATCTCTAATGATAACAACAATAAAAAGTGAATTAACTTAATGCCATCTACTACCACAACAACTTAAAGTAATAATTTTAGCACAGATTTGACCTTAAACAGCAAAATCCTCGTGACACTGCCCCTTTAACTGTGGTGATGACTTAGGAAAATCCAATTATTATCATTACCATCATCATTATAGTTATCGTTATCGTTATCGTTATCGTTATCGTTATCGTTATCGTTATCGTTATCGTTACCGTTATCGTAATCGTAATCGTAATCGTTATCGTTATAGTTATAGTTATTGTTATCGTTATCACAGCTATAAATACCGCGGAGGTCAAGGGTTCGAATCCCTTTGAAGCCCTGATTTTTTTTCAGGCTTCTTCTTCTTTACTGCGATGATCATTTTAAATTTCACAACCGCAGTTCAAATTTGAATTATTTCATATATACTTCCACACCAGCATGGTTATCATCATCATCATCGTCATCACCATTATCATCATCATCATCATCATCATTATCATCATCATCATCATTATCATCATCATCATTATCATCATCATTATTATTGTTGTTATCATTAGAGATCCGCTCTCTATGTTTGAGAGGTTCTAGGTCAACCAGGAGAGTCCCCTGCGATGTCAGGAACGCGGTCAATTACGTCAAAACTGCAAAGTGAATAGAGTAACGGTCGATCTAATTTGGAGGTCGTGGGGTCGATTCCCACCGAGGTCAAAAACAGTTTTCTTTACCTCGTGTGGTTCTCTGATTCCCTTTACTAGGGCTTACGCCAAGTGGGTTATTCATGGGTTCAGTTAGCACTTTAATTTACACTTCAGAGTTAATTTTGTTTCACCATTTGAATAGCTGTCGATCAATTGTCAGCAGTACGACCCCATTAATGCCATGGAATATTAGAGAGCAATGTACAAGGGATCTAGAAACCCTGAAATTTGAAGGAAAATACATTAATTTGGCTACTATTACCTGTTTCACATTGTACTCCATTAAATCCTGGTGCACAGCTGCAGTTGAATCCTTTCACTAGGTCTGAACAGGTCCCGTTGTTCTTACAGGGATGACTTGCACAATCATCAATATCTGTTTAAGAAGATAAGATTGTAAGGAGAAATAATGAATAGCTGATGTTGACGCAGCCCGAAGCAAAACTAACCACAGCAACTCTATTTTTAGACATACTGGTAAAGCACTCTCAATAAAAAGTGAATAACCTTAAAGCCATCTACTACCACAACAACTTGGAGACAGGACAGCCATTCTTATTCAAAACAAGAGCGCGCGTCAAAGTACTTAAAAGGAATTTCGGTTTCTTATACAAAAAGAGAAAACGTCTTTATCAGATGTCCATCACTACTATACTAATCAGTCAGAGAATCGCAGCAGATCTTCTGCTTGAAATATCTGTTCCACAGACAGTTTCTTGCTGCCGGTTTGCCGTCAAATGCACAAGGAAGAAAGGGAAGTCATCTTTACACGAGCTCTCTAACAATGCAATCGTTTTGCCGCCTCAAGGCATATTTTCAAATGCTATTGTTCTTGATCTTGTAATCTATAGAGGGATTTTCCTGTTTCTTACACTTTTAAGCCTAGGGTATAAGTTAAAATACAAATCTAAAAATACAATTTTAACAAAGATTGAAAGAATAGGATTAAACTGAATCACCGAGGAAAGTTTTACAAAATATTTCGATGTCGCCATGCATGTATGAATACATGCAGTGTGAAGTAATGAAACCAAACAAATGTTTTATGGCACTGTATAAAAATGTTTCAACAAAAAGGTCAAATATTTTCAGTTGCGAGGATACAGTTCCATTGCGTGTTAAGGCTGGCCGCCTCTTCTTCTTCTTTATTAAGAGCATATTAACATCTCAGATCAAAGCTTAAAGGGGCTCAGTCACGGCATCTTGAGTTATTTTAAGGTCATTCCTTACAATTGCACTGCGCATCCTTTCTGCGCATAATTTATGGCGTCATTTAGCGCGCTCTCGTGCACGTGCACACTGAAAACATGGCGGATTTGCCTTGATATTGAGCTCTTTCAGTTGAAAAATGGCTATAGCTCACCAAAGAGCATGGGCACCAAAATTTTTTTTCCAGTCATTGTAATCAACTTATCATAAACTTTGCTTTAGGAAAGACTGATCTGATTTCTATTGCTGAAAATTGGACAAGTAGCGAAAATAGCAAGTAAACTGTGGTCTTTTCTATTTTGCCCTATGGTACCCATGTCAAGAAATTTGGTTGAAATTTTAATTAAGGATTCAGCTTTCTGTCTAAATCAAACTTAAAAAGTTTATTTGTGTCCGATAAAACGCATTGACTCCAGTTTAATGCGCGTTCTCATGAGTCTCGGTCACAAAAATTTACAATTATTACTGGGAATGCATTCTTGTAATAAGCGTTAAATAATGCCAAAGTGGGTCATTTTCAATGCCCCAGTGCTCCTTAATGAGTATGGACACCCCCCTTTTTATTTCAAAATTGAAGTTCTCCAATGATGAATATTCAGTGGGCAAAGTTTGAACGGGAATCTATTGTCAGTTTTAACCGTTAAATTGAAGGAATCCTAAAAATAACACTTTTTATCTTTTTTTCGGCTCGTGAGCGGGCGGAATTCAACAAATCCGGCAATCTGATTGGTTCCTGGAGCGGGCGGAATTCTCTCATACGGACCGCCACAGCAGGCGGAATCCATCAAGTTGATCTATTTTCGTGAATGAATTAGCGGTTATCGTCGATCTTTCGCCCTTTTTTCACTTCCAAAGACGATTAATCAGCGCAAGTTTACCTCTATTCACCCTTAGATGGCAAGGAAAGTTACTGTAAGTAAATTCAATTGAAGTTTTTGAAGTTGTGAGAGTTTGTTTGGTTGTTTGTTGCTCGGCACTGTAATGGCGCGTAATCTCGTGTGTCTCTTTGTGCAACTGAGTCAATTTCAGTTGAGTTTCCCTCTGTAATCGTTGCTGTACTTAAGAGAATTATTGTGGAGTACACTTAACGAATTTCCTCGCTATCTGCTATTCAATTTACGGTAGAAAAGTCTAATTCAGTCGAGTGGTTCGCAATGATCAACAAAAACTGTTTTTGTAGTACAACTTCAAAATTGAACAAAATTTCTCACCTGGAAAACAATTTTGGAGACCTTAACTAGGGAACTAAATGCACTAACATAAAGTAGTTCGAAATAAATCTGTTCTTTAATCAGTACATTTTCCTTCGTATAATATCTGATTTACTCGTTCTTTCGCTTGTTAGATTTTTTGCGAATGGTTTGTAGACGGCGCGTAAGCCGATTCAATGGCAAACTAAGTTGCGTAAACAAACGCACTTGTAAGCCAGTTTACGGCAAGAAAAAAAAAGATAAAAATGTTATTGGCCGGCTTAGGGTCGGTCCGTGTAGGGAAAAACTGTGACCTCGGGCTTGAAAATGGTGCCCTCGGCCGCTATACGGACCTCCCGGCCGGGCAATAACATATATATAAAGATAGAAAAACATCAAAGAGATAATAATAAACCATAAAGGAACAAGGATGGTTACGGATGGAGAAGATTGACACGGATTGCAAACAACGAATTTGAAAAGATTAGCTAAGCTTTTCAAACGTGACTTAGCCCCTTTCAGCAGAAATAAGATCAACACAGTTTTCGATTAAACCCGTCGAAATTTACTTCAATCTCAACAGAAATAAAAGAAAGAAACTGAATTCTGGTGTAATCAAGTGGCTTTTTTGCTGTAAAATTTTAATTGGCGCGATCTTCGTGCAAGTTGTATCATCGTCTTACCTGCAGTTTGGCAAATACTTCCCGTGTATCCTTCCGTACAAAGGCATACATAACTGTTTTCCTTATAAACTGACACGCAAGATCCACCGTTCTGGCATGGTCCACTCATACATGGAGACTAAGAGATAAGGTGAAATTTAGTAACTAAAGGTGAGCTAAGCTAAACTAACCCGCGACAAATCCAATAGAGTCCTAGACAAATGACAGATAAATGACGATTCTTCGTTTCATCTCCCTCAAAGTCAACACAGAAGTCCCAAGGACAGGAAAAAAAGAGGTTGATAGCTTTCCTGCTGGGGGTGAATTCACTTTGATCGATCATGGTTAAAAACATGGTGCATTTGTCATCAAAGTGTTAGCCGTCGTGCTGATATTTTGGAGACTACAGGGACAGTGTTATACCATTGAGGTAGTACCTGTTGTTTTGTCTCCGCATTAAGCAACACATGGTGACTTGAAGAATGTAAATGTTATTTTCTAGGCGGGTAAAAACAATGTTTTACAGCTCGAAAAAATATAATATTTTTTTTTACCTTTTGACCGCCTTGTTATATTCGTTTTGCTTTACCCCTTACAATCCGTAATTTCTTATTTAACTTAAGTCAGGAGCCCATAACTAGGAGCTCGCAACTCCATAATGAGCCAATGCGACGGCATATTTACAGACCAGGCTAATTTTAGATGATTTTCCCCCGAAATAGACCAGTTCCAGTCTACATGATCACGCTTCAATAAGGATAAAACAATGCAGCCTCACGTGAACATGTTGACATCGTGTTGACATGTCAACTTTTGTCCGTGCTCGTGATTGCAATTGGTCATTGAGGTTCCTGTGAGGATCTGAATTCGAGATAAATTCAAACTAAAAATAGATCGGTCTGTGAAAACGCCGTGACAGGAATATGGGGTAGTTGCAAGCTCCTAGTGATGTGCTCCTGCTTTATTCAGGTAATTTTATGAACAATAAATGCGACATGAAGTTAGCCACCATGCTTCGTTTTGTTTTTTTCGAGCCTTCATGCAAGTTCTGTCTGTTCAGTCGAGTTTTAAGTTTGTGTTTGTTTTCACTTATCACGAATTGTTGCTTGAACAAAGAAATTAGGATCGCTCTCAAGTTAGAAATTCCTTTATAATTATTTTTACTCTTTTTTTAGTCTAGTCTTTAATTTTACTACTCGAAAATATAATTTTTAAAACATCTTTGCGCCGCTCTGTCACATCTTCTATATATTTATTTTTTTACCCCTGTTAAGAGGCAATTTGTTTTTAAGAATGCGGAGATGTAGCTGGGAAATTGGAAGCGACGAGATCTTCCTGTGTGGATGTTTTTGCTTCATGAAAAATTAATGAGACAATGAGTTAACTTACTTGTTAAGTTTTCTTGTGCGAGCTTCAATGTCGAACCTACTCAGTTAAATTCGAGATTTTAGTTTTGGTTGTGTGTACTTTTAATGAACGAAATTAGTCTGCTAAAGTCAAGTATTCCGTTATATTTAATTTTTACCCGTTTTTGTAACAGGTGGTGCCCGTTCGTATTTATGTTTTCGATATACTTATTTTTCGTCGCTGTCCTGTCAAATCTCCTATATATTTCCTTTTTACCTCATTAAACAAACAGTTTTTGTGGAAAAAAAAATAGTTCGCAGTTTTTGTCGGAGAGATTTCCTGTGTCGGTATTTTTTGTGCTCTATCGAAAAAAAAATGGAACAGGGAGTCACCTGCTTGTTGGATTTTGTTGTGCGAGCCTCAAGGTCGAGCCTACTCAGTTTGTATCTATATTCGTAATTGTTGGTTGAACGAAATTAAGCTCTCTCTGAAGTAACAGTATATTATTCCAATTTCAGTTTTTTTTTTTGTTTTTTTTTTACTGCCATTAAACAGCCAATTTTTGTAGAACCATTATCGCGCCCAACAAATCGATCGGCAGTCAGCACTACAAACGTCTCAGAAGGAGAATAATAATAGAATTCCATTCACTCTCACATTTCACCCTCATAACCACCATCATTCTCAAAACTTTAAATTACTTCAAAATGATCCCGGCAGAATCTTTTCGCAACAGCCATTAATTTCATTTAAACGCGACAAAAACATAGCTAACTTTTTAGTCAGAAGTTCTTTCCAAACGAGTGAAAAACCCGGTACTTTTAAATGTGCACGCGCACGATGCAAAACATGTCCTTTCATTTGTAACGTTGAGAAATTGTCGGGGCCCAAGCGATCTATTGAAAGCACTGATCATTTTACCTGTACCTCAGCCAATGTCATCTACTGTATAACTTGCACTCTCTGCAAAAAGTTATATATCGACGAAACAGGTAGACGACTATTCGACCGATTCCGAGAACATCTTCGCGACGTTGCGAAAGACGACAAAACGCATATAAAACGGTCGCTAGACACTTTAATCTGCCGAATCATTTTGAAGTAATTTAAAGTTTTTGAGAATGATGGTGGTTATGAGGGTGAAATGTGAGAGTGAATGGAATTCTATTATTATTCTCCTTCTGAGACGTTTGTAGTGCTGACTGCCGATCGATTTGTTGGGCGCGATAATGGTTCTACAAAAATTGGCTGTTTAATGGCAGTAAAAAAAAAAAACAAAAAAAAAAACTGAAATTGGAATAATATACTGTTACTTCAGAGAGAGCTTAATTTCGTTCAACCAACAATTACGAATATAGATACAAACTGAGTAGGCTCGACCTTGAGGCTCGCACAACAAAATCCAACAAGCAGGTGACTCCCTGTTCCATTTTTTTTTCGATAGAGCACAAAAAAATACCGACACAGGAAATCTCTCCGACAAAAACTGCGAACTATTTTTTTTTCCACAAAAACTGTTTGTTTAATGAGGTAAAAAGGAAATATATAGGAGATTTGACAGGACAGCGACGAAAAATAAGTATATCGAAAACATAAATACGAACGGGCACCACCTGTTACAAAAACGGGTAAAAATTAAATATAACGGAATACTTGACTTTAGCAGACTAATTTCGTTCATTAAAAGTACACACAACCAAAACTAAAATCTCGAATTTAACTGAGTAGGTTCGACATTGAAGCTCGCACAAGAAAACTTAACAAGTAAGTTAACTCATTGTCTCATTAATTTTTCATGAAGCAAAAACATCCACACAGGAAGATCTCGTCGCTTCCAATTTCCCAGCTACATCTCCGCATTCTTAAAAACAAATTGCCTCTTAACAGGGGTAAAAAAATAAATATATAGAAGATGTGACAGAGCGGCGCAAAGATGTTTTAAAAATTATATTTTCGAGTAGTAAAATTAAAGACTAGACTAAAAAAAGAGTAAAAATAATTATAAAGGAATTTCTAACTTGAGAGCGATCCTAATTTCTTTGTTCAAGCAACAATTCGTGATAAGTGAAAACAAACACAAACTTAAAACTCGACTGAACAGACAGAACTTGCATGAAGGCTCGAAAAAAACAAAACGAAGCATGGTGGCTAACTTCATGTCGCATTTATTGTTCATAAAATTACCTGAATAAAGCAGGAGCACATCACTAGGAGCTTGCAACTACCCCATATTCCTGTCACGGCGTTTTCACAGACCGATCTATTTTTAGTTTGAATTTATCTCGAATTCAGATCCTCACAGGAACCTCAATGACCAATTGCAATCACGAGCACGGACAAAAGTTGACATGTCAACACGATGTCGACATGTTCACGTGAGGCTGCATTGTTTTATCCTTATTGAAGCGTGATCATGTAGACTGGAACTGGTCTATTTCGGGGGAAAATCATCTAAAATTAGCCTGGTCTGTAAATATGCCGTCGCATTGGCTCATTATGGGAGTTGCGAGCTCCTAGTTATGGGCTCCTGACTTAAGTTAAATAAGAAATTACGGATTGTAAGGGTAAAGCAAAACGAATATAACAAGGCGGTCAAAAGGTAAAAAAAATATTATATTTTTTCGAGCTGTAAAACATTGTTTTTACCCGCCTAGAAAATAACATTTACATTCTTCAAGTCACCATGTGTTGCTTAATGCGGAGACAAAACAACAGGTACTACCTCAATGGTATAACACTGTCCCTGTAGTCT
Organism: Platygyra sinensis; assembly: GCA_019787425.1. Lineage (NCBI taxonomy): Eukaryota > Metazoa > Cnidaria > Anthozoa > Scleractinia > Merulinidae > Platygyra > Platygyra sinensis. Next base: position 3,618 of record JAHPZR010055342.1, on the reverse strand, counting down.
CCAAAATATCAGCACGACGGCTAACACTTTGATGACAAATGCACCATGTTTTTAACCATGATCGATCAAAGTGAATTCACCCCCAGCAGGAAAGCTATCAACCTCTTTTTTTCCTGTCCTTGGGACTTCTGTGTTGACTTTGAGGGAGATGAAACGAAGAATCGTCATTTATCTGTCATTTGTCTAGGACTCTATTGGATTTGTCGCGGGTTAGTTTAGCTTAGCTCACCTTTAGTTACTAAATTTCACCTTATCTCTTAGTCTCCATGTATGAGTGGACCATGCCAGAACGGTGGATCTTGCGTGTCAGTTTATAAGGAAAACAGTTATGTATGCCTTTGTACGGAAGGATACACGGGAAGTATTTGCCAAACTGCAGGTAAGACGATGATACAACTTGCACGAAGATCGCGCCAATTAAAATTTTACAGCAAAAAAGCCACTTGATTACACCAGAATTCAGTTTCTTTCTTTTATTTCTGTTGAGATTGAAGTAAATTTCGACGGGTTTAATCGAAAACTGTGTTGATCTTATTTCTGCTGAAAGGGGCTAAGTCACGTTTGAAAAGCTTAGCTAATCTTTTCAAATTCGTTGTTTGCAATCCGTGTCAATCTTCTCCATCCGTAACCATCCTTGTTCCTTTATGGTTTATTATTATCTCTTTGATGTTTTTCTATCTTTATATATATGTTATTGCCCGGCCGGGAGGTCCGTATAGCGGCCGAGGGCACCATTTTCAAGCCCGAGGTCACAGTTTTTCCCTACACGGACCGACCCTAAGCCGGCCAATAACATTTTTATCTTTTTTTTTCTTGCCGTAAACTGGCTTACAAGTGCGTTTGTTTACGCAACTTAGTTTGCCATTGAATCGGCTTACGCGCCGTCTACAAACCATTCGCAAAAAATCTAACAAGCGAAAGAACGAGTAAATCAGATATTATACGAAGGAAAATGTACTGATTAAAGAACAGATTTATTTCGAACTACTTTATGTTAGTGCATTTAGTTCCCTAGTTAAGGTCTCCAAAATTGTTTTCCAGGTGAGAAATTTTGTTCAAATTTTGAAGTTGTACTACAAAACAGTTTTTGTTGATCATTGCGAACCACTCGACTGAATTAGACTTTTCTACCGTAAATTGAATAGCAGATAGCGAGGAAATTCGTTAAGTGTACTCCACAATAATTCTCTTAAGTACAGCAACGATTACAGAGGGAAACTCAACTGAAATTGACTCAGTTGCACAAAGAGACACACGAGATTACGCGCCATTACAGTGCCGAGCAACAAACAACCAAACAAACTCTCACAACTTCAAAAACTTCAATTGAATTTACTTACAGTAACTTTCCTTGCCATCTAAGGGTGAATAGAGGTAAACTTGCGCTGATTAATCGTCTTTGGAAGTGAAAAAAGGGCGAAAGATCGACGATAACCGCTAATTCATTCACGAAAATAGATCAACTTGATGGATTCCGCCTGCTGTGGCGGTCCGTATGAGAGAATTCCGCCCGCTCCAGGAACCAATCAGATTGCCGGATTTGTTGAATTCCGCCCGCTCACGAGCCGAAAAAAAGATAAAAAGTGTTATTTTTAGGATTCCTTCAATTTAACGGTTAAAACTGACAATAGATTCCCGTTCAAACTTTGCCCACTGAATATTCATCATTGGAGAACTTCAATTTTGAAATAAAAAGGGGGGTGTCCATACTCATTAAGGAGCACTGGGGCATTGAAAATGACCCACTTTGGCATTATTTAACGCTTATTACAAGAATGCATTCCCAGTAATAATTGTAAATTTTTGTGACCGAGACTCATGAGAACGCGCATTAAACTGGAGTCAATGCGTTTTATCGGACACAAATAAACTTTTTAAGTTTGATTTAGACAGAAAGCTGAATCCTTAATTAAAATTTCAACCAAATTTCTTGACATGGGTACCATAGGGCAAAATAGAAAAGACCACAGTTTACTTGCTATTTTCGCTACTTGTCCAATTTTCAGCAATAGAAATCAGATCAGTCTTTCCTAAAGCAAAGTTTATGATAAGTTGATTACAATGACTGGAAAAAAAATTTTGGTGCCCATGCTCTTTGGTGAGCTATAGCCATTTTTCAACTGAAAGAGCTCAATATCAAGGCAAATCCGCCATGTTTTCAGTGTGCACGTGCACGAGAGCGCGCTAAATGACGCCATAAATTATGCGCAGAAAGGATGCGCAGTGCAATTGTAAGGAATGACCTTAAAATAACTCAAGATGCCGTGACTGAGCCCCTTTAAGCTTTGATCTGAGATGTTAATATGCTCTTAATAAAGAAGAAGAAGAGGCGGCCAGCCTTAACACGCAATGGAACTGTATCCTCGCAACTGAAAATATTTGACCTTTTTGTTGAAACATTTTTATACAGTGCCATAAAACATTTTGTTTGGTTTCATTACTTCACACTGCATGTATTCATACATGCATGGCGACATCGAAATATTTTGTAAAACTTTCCTCGGTGATTCAGTTTAATCCTATTCTTTCAATCTTTGTTAAAATTGTATTTTTAGATTTGTATTTTAACTTATACCCTAGGCTTAAAAGTGTAAGAAACAGGAAAATCCCTCTATAGATTACAAGATCAAGAACAATAGCATTTGAAAATATGCCTTGAGGCGGCAAAACGATTGCATTGTTAGAGAGCTCGTGTAAAGATGACTTCCCTTTCTTCCTTGTGCATTTGACGGCAAACCGGCAGCAAGAAACTGTCTGTGGAACAGATATTTCAAGCAGAAGATCTGCTGCGATTCTCTGACTGATTAGTATAGTAGTGATGGACATCTGATAAAGACGTTTTCTCTTTTTGTATAAGAAACCGAAATTCCTTTTAAGTACTTTGACGCGCGCTCTTGTTTTGAATAAGAATGGCTGTCCTGTCTCCAAGTTGTTGTGGTAGTAGATGGCTTTAAGGTTATTCACTTTTTATTGAGAGTGCTTTACCAGTATGTCTAAAAATAGAGTTGCTGTGGTTAGTTTTGCTTCGGGCTGCGTCAACATCAGCTATTCATTATTTCTCCTTACAATCTTATCTTCTTAAACAGATATTGATGATTGTGCAAGTCATCCCTGTAAGAACAACGGGACCTGTTCAGACCTAGTGAAAGGATTCAACTGCAGCTGTGCACCAGGATTTAATGGAGTACAATGTGAAACAGGTAATAGTAGCCAAATTAATGTATTTTCCTTCAAATTTCAGGGTTTCTAGATCCCTTGTACATTGCTCTCTAATATTCCATGGCATTAATGGGGTCGTACTGCTGACAATTGATCGACAGCTATTCAAATGGTGAAACAAAATTAACTCTGAAGTGTAAATTAAAGTGCTAACTGAACCCATGAATAACCCACTTGGCGTAAGCCCTAGTAAAGGGAATCAGAGAACCACACGAGGTAAAGAAAACTGTTTTTGACCTCGGTGGGAATCGACCCCACGACCTCCAAATTAGATCGACCGTTACTCTATTCACTTTGCAGTTTTGACGTAATTGACCGCGTTCCTGACATCGCAGGGGACTCTCCTGGTTGACCTAGAACCTCTCAAACATAGAGAGCGGATCTCTAATGATAACAACA
>JAHPZR010055341.1:22500-26626 GCA_019787425.1 Platygyra sinensis | reverse complement strand
TTTGAAGATGCCACTCAATTCTCTGGTAGTTCATTTCGCAGCTAATTATCAGCTACGTAATTAGTTTCGAGAAGTCTTCGTTGCACTTAGATAGCGAGAAAAAAAAAGAAAAGAAAAAAAGAAAAGAAAAAAACAGAATGAATGTGTTAACTTTTTTCACGCGAAATTGTTACCAAAGGTGGCCAAATAGGGACTAGTCGTAGTCTATCAGACTACACCGTAAACTCTTTGAAAGGTGCTTCGTCTTTTTTATTCACTACCCGCCTGACCTGTCCCGACTTTGTCGCTTGCTCGGCCGCTTCGCTTCTTAAAACATCGGCACTCGCTTCACTCGCTAAGCCATTGTATCCTGAAACTCGTGAGGTCGACTTGTGGCAAAGCTATCTACAACGTAACATCATTTCAAATCGATTAGTAAATTCAAATTTGTTTAAGAATTTCCATTGCTTTACCTCTTCGAATTCACCAACGCATTCTGTACATGTTTACACAAACTCAACTCAACTCAACTCAACATTTTTTTTTTTTCATTTTTTACTCTCCAGTGAATACTTAGATGTGAGACAAAACCTTGATGACAGGCCTGGTTTACGCCATCATCACCAGTTGGAAGTCTCTCAAGGAAGAGAAAAATGTCTACAATAAAGCTTAAGTGTAGTTTTTAATGTGCTAGCATTTTAGTTATTACTCTTCAGCAGCATTACTGAGGGGTTTAAGATAAAGCATTACAAGTGTTTTTTTTTTGTCCTGTTGAGTTTTAAGCCTGCAGAAAAATTGAGCATAGCACCTTAAAGAACGAACTTAGAGTAGCAAATATTGTTAAAAACTGAATCATTGGAAATAGCCATCATGGTATATAAGCCGTTTTACTAGGCTCTTCAAATATTGTAAGCGAATAGGCGTAATGTTTTGGGGCATTTTTTTGTATTGTTAGCTAATTTTAGTTTTCTTCATTTTTGAGGCGTTTTTAATAAGGGATTATTCCACACGCGCTTGCTGGATATTAAGCTAGATTACGAGCCGCTGTTCGGGAAAGGAGCCCGCGCTCCTCCACGAAACTCTCTTCTCGAGGAGGAACGTAGCCCGGACTCGAGAAAGCGCGCATAATTGAGCCTAGCTGGACATGAGAGGATTATAACTAGGAAGGCGGATGGCTATCTGCCATTTCCTATCTAACGCGCGCTCGTGGAATAATTGTTAATTATTCAGGCTGTCTTTTAGTATCGTGTAATGTCAGAGTGCAGTTATAATGGCAGTTATAAGAATATCCTTAAGCTGTAGATTTTAGCATATTCCATGTTAAACTGGATTCAACACATTGTAGATCTATGATAAAATATTTTAAGAAATACTTTTGTCTGAAGAGATTTTAAAACTTTAAATAAAGTTTTATAACATGCAGCTAAATAAATGAGCTAAAGTAGCAGAGATCGTTTACATTATACCAAGCCTGAGCAAAGCGATAATCGCTCGACGGCCAATCCCGCTCAATTGAAATCAAAGAAAAACTTGAACATGTTCAGAACTCACTTACCCACTCAGCCTCACTCCTCACTCACTGAACATTTAAGCGGTTTCAACTGACGTCAAAGCGGCCATATTCATGTTCTTTAAACGTTTTCTCCTTTATGAAATGAGTATCTTTAAGCAAATATTTTCTATTCTTCAGGAACACCAATTTGGTAAGCATGAAAACTCCCTAAATTCAAAAGGCGCAATGTAATCTTTCAGTAGCCGCAACTTGAACATGCGTAGAAACTTCATTGCGTTGGGTGGCCAGTCGCACTCTCAAGTATCTTCGCACGTACATGCACGTCGCAAATAGAAAACAAAAATACATTTCAAGGTTATATTTCCTGCATTTCATTAGCTAATACGTTGCTATAAGTACGAATGGACGTCAGTCAACTTGCGTTGACGTGGGCTGGGTGGCCAAACGGTAAAAAAAACGTACGTTGACTTGGGCGCAAATTTGATTACAACCCAAATGAGCGCAAGTCATCGCAATTCGAAACTAGAGTAGCAAGAAACAAACAGCAGCGATATACATTGAAATTGCACATTTTTTCTAATTAAGACTTGACGTTCTGGTTGTTACTCTACATAGAATTTCAAAAGTAACCGTTGAAATTTAAAACAGTTATTTGTATATAATAATGGTGAGGGGTCTGGGACGTTGCGTTTACTTTTGAAAATGTATGTAGAGTAACATACGAAATATCAGGTCTTAATAAAAAATTGTTGTGACTGGTTCTCTCGTTGTTTACTATATAACATTTAGTCTATGAGTACACGTGGGATAGGAAGTGTTGGCTTCCAACCAGCACGAATAGAATATTCCGATAAGATTACAGATTGTCGACAGCTCATTTCTTTAGCATGAAAGAAGCTGATGAGAGAGGAGTGAGAGGAACGTTGGTTGCTTTCTCAAAACAGCTATATTTACATCCGCTTTCAGTGTTACGTGCATACGCGACATCTTTCGGCGAGAAATCCTTGGACATGCTATGTAACCTGGTCTACATCAAAATGTTAACACAACGGACTCTGTGTACGGTCAAACTCGACTTTTAGTCATAAAAGATGTATTTACTTGACGTCAAACTAAGGATAGGAGTATCAAAAGGTCACTCTGTGAGAAATAAATCAACTGTTTTGAATGTTATGTTTCGAATACTATACGTGTTAGCGGCCTGATTCTGCCGGAAGTGAGACCTGATCGAATACACGCAAATCGTTTAATTATTCCCTAAATATGGAAACATGCAATGTTCATAACCTTCTTTAGCCATGTTAAGCCAGTAATTATCATTTGTTTGCCTTTTCTTCCACTAATAATCCGAAAAATTGCCTGTTCCACAGTTGAACAGTCTTTCAGCCGCATGTCGAAAGATGGCATGTCGAAAGATGAACGAAGATGTAGCCTATGCACGTAACAGTGAAAGCGGGCACAGGTGGTATTACACTTTACGAAGTTTCCCTACATTTGTCTCGATGCGGTGCTCGACTGTGCCCCAACACCATTCAAAACTCGAAAGATGATTGGTTAGTTTCTCAGTGATGACAATATTAATTCCCCGTGAAAGGCCTGACCAGGAACTAAGACCGTTATCAGTACATATTGACAGACCACTGTTAGAAGCTTCGAGCAAGGACCCTAAAACATGGAATCCAAAATCGGAGACCGGAAACCGGAAATGCATGATTCCGGATCCGGAATGTGGAATCCGGAATCCGGATGTTATATATGACGATAGAAATAATTCACTTGAGCAATGTGCAATTAATAAATGTAGGGGAAAATTAGTTTTTTGTTATTTATTTTCTTCGCTTCACCTCAACCATAATCTGTGTAAGTGTGAGAAAAAAAATTATTAGTTTTGAACAATCCCTAGCTATACACCTGGCTCTGTTGTTCAAAAGCTGGATAAAGTTGTCCATTGGGTAAACCACTATCCAGTCAGGGTTAGTGATTTTTCGGGGGATAGGGTTACTCAGTTAAGCAGTTGCACTATTAATTTCATCACTTACAAATAAGCTTTGTCGAACTTTCCTTTTATGTCTTCTATCATTTTTGAAGACTCGAATAACAAGATTTCGTAATTTCTAGCCAGCTATTGTCCATTTTCATTGAGAGAAAAATAAAAGCCATTCAACTTGTAAATGCTCGATCGCGTGATTGTTCAGACTGTTTTGTTGTATTAATATTTTTTGTTAGTTTTTATTTTCTCAATGCCCTCCAAAGTGATATTAATAGTAATAGAGTTTATGTACTTACGCATAAAAAGAGTTCTAAAGTGTGACGTCACGTTGCCATGGCGCTAAAAAATTCAGTTCTAAACAAAGAATGAGTCCCTCTTGTAACCTTTGTGTAGAAGAGGTCAAGTGGGTAATTATCGTTTAGAAAAGCAAAAGGAGAGTTACAATAAGGTTTATTTATGTTTTTGTAAACAGTAGAAGCCCTGTAGTTTTAAAACTGAAAGAAAACGCGGTTAAAACGATGGTAATGGTCAAATTCTTTGCGCCCGACTGCAATCATCGATCCGAAAGCGATACGTACAGATCTTTAGTTTCCCTAGCAGGGAAAAAAGCGGATGAATACAAAGTGGATTCGTCTATAGAGGTC
>JAHPZR010055341.1:10000-17500 GCA_019787425.1 Platygyra sinensis | reverse complement strand
TCCGTGAACATGTTAGCTACTTGCATTTTACGTGTTACTACGCCGAGCCCGGCTGTTGAATTAACTGTTACAAGTTATACTGTTTGATATCACGCAAACCATAGCGCAAACTATGCGCAAACTAAACGAAATTAAGTTACAGCTCTTCAAGATGTATTTACTGTCACTTTTTCGTTTATATTTACTACAGACTGTTGAACAAGCAGCTTCGCCAGCTACCAAGAAAATGAAGCCTGAGTGAAAATAGAAGCTATTATCATATTAGTGTCAATAAACAACGCTTTTGTGAACAGAATATTTGTTGTCTGCCTTCGCTGTGTCATTTTACTCGCGGAACAAATATCACACGGTGTCTATCTGGAAATTAAATTCGCAGTAACTTTGGACGAAGACAGTTTTCTTCCATACATTTCTGCTCTTATTCCATAATCCCATAACCTATTATAAAGCAAACATAAATTTAATTCAATGAAGCTGCATTGTGATGTTGTGAGTAGTTCCTTTCATCGCAACACCTCGTCGACCGGCATATTGAATTATACACTGTTGCTACCAAATAACGTCACGTGAACGAAAACTTGTGCAATGATTGGTTTATGGTTTGTTTTGGTCGAGGTTATCAAAAATGATAACGATCCCGGACTGATTAAGAGCGATAATAACTTAAGAAAAAAAAAAGTACGAAGCTACAATGAGCGACATGTACAAAAGTAGTCGAGACACTTTTAGGAAAAGACGATTTTCGATACTTAAGCATTTGTTCTATTTTATTTACATCTAGCGTTACATCTCTGATACCCCCGGCCCCCTAATTCAATGTTGTGTAGGCGCTGTGGTCTGTGCAGTCCCCCCGGGGGGGGGGGGTACTCGCATATATGGGCTATATAGGTACGTGCCGCGGAATAGGGTATGGTTTTTAAGGTTCTCGGTCCTTAAATGGGGTATCTTTTTTGACCTTTTTGTAACTGCTCCTGGTGTGGTCCTAAGATAGGGTAGCTAAATTGTATTACCTAATACTGGAGTGTGAAAATGCCCGCCTATACGAATGTTTTCGTTTAAACTTGATGTATCCTTTAAGTATTAATAAAATGATTTTGAGGTTTAATAGCCTTGAGGTTTATAGCCTTGAGGTTAATAGCTTTGAGGTTTAATAGCCTTGAATAGGGTGTCATTTTTCGTGTTTGGGTTTTAAAAATGGTATCAATTTTCGTTTTCTTAGTCCTTAAATAGGGTTAGGGTTTAAGAACCTTCGCGGCACACCACTATCCCCCGGTGCAGTCGAAGAAATAGAAAATCAACATTTTTTGGGGGTGAAAGGTGAGGAAATGTCTCAAAGACGCAGAAAATCGAATTTTAAATGAGATCACTTGTTCTGTCACGCTTTAGAACTTCATGTTATGACTTCCCAATGTTTTATCAATGGTGTAGCGTTAAAAATAGAATAAATTAACTAACTTTTCAATGCAAAAGATTTAGCAATGGGAACCGTTGAAAATTCGCCCAGTAAAAGTGTAAAAGGCACTAAAACAATCGGTTGATCTAAAACTTGATGTGCTCAGTACAATGACGTTATTAACATGACATGCACATGTTGCTGTGACGTCATTATGAGGTCATTTGTAATGGTAAATTATTGTATTGAGGTCAGACATAGAGATATTTTTGCCAAAGAAACGATGTAAATTCTGCTTATTCGTCAAAATATTACAATTGAGTAAAGAAACACTTGTAGCCATAATGTCATAGTGAGAATTGCGTTGAATGAAAGTGAGTAGACACTCTTTGAACGCTTTAAAAGGGAAAAAGTGGCGATAAACACCAACTTGAGGGCTAAATATGGATCCATTTATTAACGGGATACACCAGGTTTTGTCTTTGTATCGGAATTTTGGTGAGGAAAAAAACGCTTGTCAGTTTTTCATTAGTCAGGAATCACTCTGAACCACGCATTTAGTCGCTTTAGTAAAAATAAACTTGCTATAGCTGAGATATATAAAGGAAATCGCTACAATTTGCATAAATAGCCTCCAGACAATGAGCGACAAAAGTAGTTGAGACCCTTTCAGGAAAGGACGATTTTCGATACTTAAGCATTTGTTCTATTTTATTTGCATCTAGCGTTAAATCTCTGATACCCCGCCCCCCCCCCCCCCCCCCCCACCAATTCAATATGTTGTAGGCGCTGTGGTCTGTGCAGTCGAAGAAATAGAACAATCAACATTGTTTTGGGGGAAAGGTAGGGAAATGTCTCCAAGACGCAGAAAATCGAATTTTACTGCCAAGTTTCTCAACACTTATGTCGCTCATTGAAGCATTAAGAATAAGAGCTTAGAAATTGCTGAGTCCTGTTTTTTTTTTTTTTTTTTTTTTTAAATAAAAGCATCTCGTCATCCAAATCCCCCCCAGATAGAAGGACCAGAGAAATGTAGGTTGAACTTGCCATAATTAACCTGATCAATATAATACGTTGACTTAGATGCTAGCCTAGTATGATTGTTACGTTTGGATGATATGAATGTAAAGTAATTGTCGAAGACCTTAGGTAATAGATTATGGTAATACTGAAACATAAAAACGGCAGTTTCATGGTAGCCTGATCCATAAATTTAATTAAAGCCTAACTGTGAAAATATAAGGCTGGACTGGGCATCTCTTTTCGAGCCTGTTTTTGCAAGGTTCGGTTTTAGAGTTGTGGCATATATATAGGGATTTCTCCAGACAGCCAAGCCGTAAGTAAGAATAGGATGCACTAAGGAATAATAAAGCTGAGTGGGAGTATCATCAGTAACAAATACCTGAGCTTAGATAGGATACCATTACCACTTTTTCTTATTCACTCCATGAACATTTTTCGTCCAATAAATGATAAGTCCTAAGTGTCCGACATACGTTATTTGCTCCACAGGCATACCTGAAATTTTTAACTTAGAGAATTTATCTTTGAAGAGGATGAAAAAATTACAAAAGTTGTTTTGTCAATATTTAAAGATAGCCTATTTAATTTCAGGCATTGAGTTTCTCTAATTCGTAATTTAATTTTAATTCAAAGAGGCATTTTAAGTTTTGATCTTGTAAGAAAATGTTGGTATCGTCTGCAAAGAAATGGAAATCTAGTTCACTGGAAATTATAACTTGCGTCGGACTGATGTTGTCTGTTCATGGAAAAAAGGAATGCACCCGATATTTCTCGGAAATTTATCGCTGAAATGTTTCCTCCAACGTAACAAAGGTAGGATATACAGCCTTACTCCAACAACCAAATCAAGGAGGTCGAGAACCTTCGAGAAGCGCTGCATTCATGCAGAACTCCGAGCGTATGGAAAGTTCACTGGTCAGGATTGTCTCTCTGATCTGCAGTCAAGAACTGATTTGATTTGCAATTTCCCTATCTTAAATTTTCATCTGATAAACTCTAGTTGTTCAGCAGCAGTTGATAGAGTGAGAAATTCTTCGGGAAAATTACTTCTTCCACTGTTGAGACAGGAAGATCCCCCAGTTGTTTTGGCTCAGGGCTTAACAGCCAACGTGGGGCGATTGACTGCAATCGATTTTGGCTCCTCCTTCAATGCTAATATATAGGGTTACCCCATCCCTTATTAAGCGCCTCTAGGGGGAATATGACATTTCACATGTCAAAGCTGTGGCATGGGGACATAAATGAAAAAAATGGGGGGGGGGGGGCTTTGAAAATTTCTGAGTACTTTCTTCTCTATTTTGCAATTCCAGCTGAAATATAATGTCTGCATGACAGTGTAAATATATGAAGGACTAGACCTTAATATCTTAAAATCCTAAAGTTCAGCATTTTCCCATGGATTCTACATTTTGCTATGGCCTTTGTTGCCCTTGCTTCACTTTCAGTGAATGCCCCATTGTTTAGAAAAGGTGGTATATTCACTGAGGACACCATCTGGTACAAGGTCCTGAATCAGAAAGCCTTTGTCTGCTAGGACCAAATCCTCAGCAGTCAGTTGATTTAAAAATCCAGATTGTTGCACAATTGTTTTATCAGATATTGAACCTGGCCTTATGCTCCTGAGATGTAGGTAATTACCCCCCAATGACTGTAAACTAAAGAGTGCATTCCTCAATAACTTGAGTAAGTAAAATTTTGCTGGCTCATTAATCCTGGGGTATTAATCTCAAGGGCCTGTCCAATGTCCTCAATGTCGTGCAAGACCCAAATTGATTAAATGATGATAAGGCAGACAGTTTGTTCTTATCCCTAGAAGGGGACTGATGTCATGAGGTCAGTAAATTGAATGGATAACATGGATGATTGGGGGTTAACAATATTTGCAATTGTGGATACACTACAGATAAATAATTTAGCGAGATGAAGATTTCTGTAACTTTGTCTCACTTTCATAAATGTAAAAAAATATTTGGTCTTTCGACATCTGATTGATTCGACTCTCCAGCCAGCAAGTATAGATTGATTTGATCTTCGAACCTTGTTGTCAGTTAACTGACAACAAGGTTGAAAGATCAAATCAATCTATACTTGCTGGCTGGAGAGTCGAATCAATCAGATGTCGAAAGACCAAATATTTTTTAACATTTATGAAAGTGAGACAAAGTTACAGAAATCTTCATCTCGCTAAATTATTTATCTGTAGTGTATCCACAATTGCAAATATTGTAACCCCCAATCATCCATGTTATCCATTCAATTTACTGACCTCATGACATCAGTCCCTTCTAGGGATAAGAACAAACTGTCTGCCTTATCATCATTTAATCAATTTGGGTCTTGCACGACATTGAGGACATTGGACAGGCCTTGAGATTAATACCCCAGATTAATGAGCCAGCAAAATTTTACTTACTCAAGTTATTGAGGAATGCACTCTTTAGTTTACAGTCATTGGGGGGTAATTACCTACATCTCAGGAGCATAAGGCCAGGTTCAATATCTGATAAAACAATTGTGCAACAATCTGGATTATTTAAATCAACTGACTGCTGAGGATTTGGTCCTAGCAGACAAAGGCTTTCTGATTCAGGACCTTGTACCAGATGGTGTCTCAGTGAATATACCACCTTTTCTAAACAATGGGGCATTCACTGAAAGTGAAGCAAGGGCAACAAAGGCCATAGCAAAATGTAGAATCCATGGGAAAATGCTGAACTTTAGGATTTTAAGATATTAAGGTCTAGTCCTTCATATATTTACACTGTCATGCAGGACATTATATTTCAGCTGGAATTGCAAAATAGAGAAGAAAGTACTCAGAAATTTTCAAAGCCCCCCCCCCCCCATTTTTTTCATTTATGTCCCCATGCCACAGCTTTGACATGTGAAATGTCATATTCCCCTAGAGGCGCTTAATAAGGGATGGGGTAACCCTATATATTAGCATTGAAGGAGGAGCCAAAATCGATTGCAGTCAATCGCCCCACGTTGGCTGTTAAGCCCTGAGCCAAAACAACTGGGGGATCTTCCTGTCTCAACAGTGGAAGAAGTAATTTTCCCGAAGAATTTCTCACTCTATCAACTGCTGCTGAACAACTAGAGTTTATCAGATGAAAATTTAAGATAGGGAAATTGCAAATCAAATCAGTTCTTGACTGCAGATCAGAGAGACAATCCTGACCAGTGAACTTTCCATACGCTCGGAGTTCTGCATGAATGCAGCGCTTCTCGAAGGTTCTCGACCTCCTTGATTTGGTTGTTGGAGTAAGGCTGTATATCCTACCTTTGTTACGTTGGAGGAAACATTTCAGCGATAAATTTCCGAGAAATATCGGGTGCATTCCTTTTTTCCATGAACAGACAACATCAGTCCGACGCAAGTTATAATTTCCAGTGAACTAGATTTCCATTTCTTTGCAGACGATACCAACATTTTCTTACAAGATCAAAACTTAAAATGCCTCTTTGAATTAAAATTAAATTACGAATTAGAGAAACTCAATGCCTGAAATTAAATAGGCTATCTTTAAATATTGACAAAACAACTTTTGTAATTTTTTCATCCTCTTCAAAGATAAATTCTCTAAGTTAAAAATTTCAGGTATGCCTGTGGAGCAAATAACGTATGTCGGACACTTAGGACTTATCATTTATTGGACGAAAAATGTTCATGGAGTGAATAAGAAAAAGTGGTAATGGTATCCTATCTAAGCTCAGGTATTTGTTACTGATGATACTCCCACTCAGCTTTATTATTCCTTAGTGCATCCTATTCTTACTTACGGCTTGGCTGTCTGGAGAAATCCCTATATATATGCCACAACTCTAAAACCGAACCTTGCAAAAACAGGCTCGAAAAGAGATGCCCAGTCCAGCCTTATATTTTCACAGTTAGGCTTTAATTAAATTTATGGATCAGGCTACCATGAAACTGCCGTTTTTATGTTTCAGTATTACCATAATCTATTACCTAAGGTCTTCGACAATTACTTTACATTCATATCATCCAAACGTAACAATCATACTAGGCTAGCATCTAAGTCAACGTATTATATTGATCAGGTTAATTATGGCAAGTTCAACCTACATTTCTCTGGTCCTTCTATCTGGGGGGGATTTGGATGACGAGATGCTTTTATTTAAAAAAAAAAAAAAAAAAAAAAACAGGACTCAGCAATTTCTAAGCTCTTATTCTTAATGCTTCAATGAGCGACATAAGTGTTGAGAAACTTGGCAGTAAAATTCGATTTTCTGCGTCTTGGAGACATTTCCCTACCTTTCCCCCAAAACAATGTTGATTGTTCTATTTCTTCGACTGCACAGACCACAGCGCCTACAACATATTGAATTGGTGGGGGGGGGGGGGGGGGGGGCGGGGTATCAGAGATTTAACGCTAGATGCAAATAAAATAGAACAAATGCTTAAGTATCGAAAATCGTCCTTTCCTGAAAGGGTCTCAACTACTTTTGTCGCTCATTGTCTGGAGGCTATTTATGCAAATTGTAGCGATTTCCTTTATATATCTCAGCTATAGCAAGTTTATTTTTACTAAAGCGACTAAATGCGTGGTTCAGAGTGATTCCTGACTAATGAAAAACTGACAAGCGTTTTTTTCCTCACCAAAATTCCGATACAAAGACAAAACCTGGTGTATCCCGTTAATAAATGGATCCATATTTAGCCCTCAAGTTGGTGTTTATCGCCACTTTTTCCCTTTTAAAGCGTTCAAAGAGTGTCTACTCACTTTCATTCAACGCAATTCTCACTATGACATTATGGCTACAAGTGTTTCTTTACTCAATTGTAATATTTTGACGAATAAGCAGAATTTACATCGTTTCTTTGGCAAAAATATCTCTATGTCTGACCTCAATACAATAATTTACCATTACAAATGACCTCATAATGACGTCACAGCAACATGTGCATGTCATGTTAATAACGTCATTGTACTGAGCACATCAAGTTTTAGATCAACCGATTGTTTTAGTGCCTTTTACACTTTTACTGGGCGAATTTTCAACGGTTCCCATTGCTAAATCTTTTGCATTGAAAAGTTAGTTAATTTATTCTATTTTTAACG
>JAHPZR010055341.1:0-5000 GCA_019787425.1 Platygyra sinensis | reverse complement strand
GGGCGATTGACTGCAATCGATTTTGGCTCCTCCTTCAATGCTAATATATAGGGTTACCCCATCCCTTATTAAGCGCCTCTAGGGGGAATATGACATTTCACATGTCAAAGCTGTGGCATGGGGACATAAATGAAAAAAATGGGGGGGGGGGGCTTTGAAAATTTCTGAGTACTTTCTTCTCTATTTTGCAATTCCAGCTGAAATATAATGTCTGCATGACAGTGTAAATATATGAAGGACTAGACCTTAATATCTTAAAATCCTAAAGTTCAGCATTTTCCCATGGATTCTACATTTTGCTATGGCCTTTGTTGCCCTTGCTTCACTTTCAGTGAATGCCCCATTGTTTAGAAAAGGTGGTATATTCACTGAGACAC
Organism: Platygyra sinensis; assembly: GCA_019787425.1. Lineage (NCBI taxonomy): Eukaryota > Metazoa > Cnidaria > Anthozoa > Scleractinia > Merulinidae > Platygyra > Platygyra sinensis. Next base: position 4,623 of record JAHPZR010055341.1, on the reverse strand, counting down.
CATCTGGTACAAGGTCCTGAATCAGAAAGCCTTTGTCTGCTAGGACCAAATCCTCAGCAGTCAGTTGATTTAATAATCCAGATTGTTGCACAATTGTTTTATCAGATATTGAACCTGGCCTTATGCTCCTGAGATGTAGGTAATTACCCCCCAATGACTGTAAACTAAAGAGTGCATTCCTCAATAACTTGAGTAAGTAAAATTTTGCTGGCTCATTAATCCTGGGGTATTAATCTCAAGGGCCTGTCCAATGTCCTCAATGTCGTGCAAGACCCAAATTGATTAAATGATGATAAGGCAGACAGTTTGTTCTTATCCCTAGAAGGGACTGATGTCATGAGGTCAGTAAATTGAATGGATAACATGGATGATTGGGGGTTACAATATTTGCAATTGTGGATACACTACAGATAAATAATTTAGCGAGATGAAGATTTCTGTAACTTTGTCTCACTTTCATAAATGTAAAAAAATATTTGGTCTTCGAATCTGATTGATTCGACTCTCCAGCCAGCAAAGTATAATTGATTTGATCTTTGAACCTTTCTGTATAACTGACAACAATGTTGAAGACATCTCTAGTCTTCATCCAGTGTAAAAACTGTCTAAAGATTTTTTAAGTATCCAATCTTTTTTGTCAAGTCCGTTATTTCCCTCTTTGCTTGTTTCAGCTCTGCTTCTAAACTGAAAATTCCTCTGTGTTTGATTCAGATCTCTCAGGGACTCGGTGCTGGGATTGAGCTAATTCCCCCTTGCAGCCTCTATCACTTCTTGCATACATACTATACATTCTCCTTCCTGGCCGGCTTATCTCTTTCTCTTTTTTTTCTCTTCATTATTCACTTAAAAGAAAGGGACTTTTAAAGTCAAAATAGGAGAACCAGTAATAACCAAACAAAACAGATAAAAACACCGACTTGAACGTGACAAATACATGCAATGCGAGCAACATGGCCACCGCCATTCAATAATCAATCGTGCAAACGTACCGTACTTTCGGTCTCACTGCATTCTTCAATTTGAAAAAGTATATGACAACGAAATCCTTACTGACCTCTATAGACGAATCCACTTTGTATTCATCCGCTTTTTTCCCTGCTAGGGAAACTAAAGATCTGTACGTATCGCTTTCGGATCGATGATTGCAGTCGGGCGCAAAGAATTTGACCATTACCATCGTTTTAACCGCGTTTTCTTTCAGTTTTAAAACTACAGGGCTTCTACTGTTTACAAAAACATAAATAAACCTTATTGTAACTCTCCTTTTGCTTTTCTAAACGATAATTACCCACTTGACCTCTTCTACACAAAGGTTACAAGAGGGACTCATTCTTTGTTTAGAACTGAATTTTTTAGCGCCATGGCAACGTGACGTCACACTTTAGAACTCTTTTTATGCGTAAGTACATAAACTCTATTACTATTAATATCACTTTGGAGGGCATTGAGAAAATAAAAACTAACAAAAAATATTAATACAACAAAACAGTCTGAACAATCACGCGATCGAGCATTTACAAGTTGAATGGCTTTTATTTTTCTCTCAATGAAAATGGACAATAGCTGGCTAGAAATTACGAAATCTTGTTATTCGAGTCTTCAAAAATGATAGAAGACATAAAAGGAAAGTTCGACAAAGCTTATTTGTAAGTGATGAAATTAATAGTGCAACTGCTTAACTGAGTAACCCTATCCCCCGAAAAATCACTAACCCTGACTGGATAGTGGTTTACCCAATGGACAACTTTATCCAGCTTTTGAACAACAGAGCCAGGTGTATAGCTAGGGATTGTTCAAAACTAATAATTTTTTTTCTCACACTTACACAGATTATGGTTGAGGTGAAGCGAAGAAAATAAATAACAAAAAACTAATTTTCCCCTACATTTATTAATTGCACATTGCTCAAGTGAATTATTTCTATCGTCATATATAACATCCGGATTCCGGATTCCACATTCCGGATCCGGAATCATGCATTTCCGGTTTCCGGTCTCCGATTTTGGATTCCATGTTTTAGGGTCCTTGCTCGAAGCTTCTAACAGTGGTCTGTCAATATGTACTGATAACGGTCTTAGTTCCTGGTCAGGCCTTTCACGGGGAATTAATATTGTCATCACTGAGAAACTAACCAATCATCTTTCGAGTTTTGAATGGTGTTGGGGCACAGTCGAGCACCGCATCGAGACAAATGTAGGGAAACTTCGTAAAGTGTAATACCACCTGTGCCCGCTTTCACTGTTACGTGCATAGGCTACATCTTCGTTCATCTTTCGACATGCCATCTTTCGACATGCGGCTGAAAGACTGTTCAACTGTGGAACAGGCAATTTTTCGGATTATTAGTGGAAGAAAAGGCAAACAAATGATAATTACTGGCTTAACATGGCTAAAGAAGGTTATGAACATTGCATGTTTCCATATTTAGGGAATAATTAAACGATTTGCGTGTATTCGATCAGGTCTCACTTCCGGCAGAATCAGGCCGCTAACACGTATAGTATTCGAAACATAACATTCAAAACAGTTGATTTATTTCTCACAGAGTGACCTTTTGATACTCCTATCCTTAGTTTGACGTCAAGTAAATACATCTTTTATGACTAAAAGTCGAGTTTGACCGTACACAGAGTCCGTTGTGTTAACATTTTGATGTAGACCAGGTTACATAGCATGTCCAAGGATTTCTCGCCGAAAGATGTCGCGTATGCACGTAACACTGAAAGCGGATGTAAATATAGCTGTTTTGAGAAAGCAACCAACGTTCCTCTCACTCCTCTCTCATCAGCTTCTTTCATGCTAAAGAAATGAGCTGTCGACAATCTGTAATCTTATCGGAATATTCTATTCGTGCTGGTTGGAAGCCAACACTTCCTATCCCACGTGTACTCATAGACTAAATGTTATATAGTAAACAACGAGAGAACCAGTCACAACAATTTTTTATTAAGACCTGATATTTCGTATGTTACTCTACATACATTTTCAAAAGTAAACGCAACGTCCCAGACCCCTCACCATTATTATATACAAATAACTGTTTTAAATTTCAACGGTTACTTTTGAAATTCTATGTAGAGTAACAACCAGAACGTCAAGTCTTAATTAGAAAAAATGTGCAATTTCAATGTATATCGCTGCTGTTTGTTTCTTGCTACTCTAGTTTCGAATTGCGATGACTTGCGCTCATTTGGGTTGTAATCAAATTTGCGCCCAAGTCAACGTACGTTTTTTTTACCGTTTGGCCACCCAGCCCACGTCAACGCAAGTTGACTGACGTCCATTCGTACTTATAGCAACGTATTAGCTAATGAAATGCAGGAAATATAACCTTGAAATGTATTTTTGTTTTCTATTTGCGACGTGCATGTACGTGCGAAGATACTTGAGAGTGCGACTGGCCACCCAACGCAATGAAGTTTCTACGCATGTTCAAGTTGCGGCTACTGAAAGATTACATTGCGCCTTTTGAATTTAGGGAGTTTTCATGCTTACCAAATTGGTGTTCCTGAAGAATAGAAAATATTTGCTTAAAGATACTCATTTCATAAAGGAGAAAACGTTTAAAGAACATGAATATGGCCGCTTTGACGTCAGTTGAAACCGCTTAAATGTTCAGTGAGTGAGGAGTGAGGCTGAGTGGGTAAGTGAGTTCTGAACATGTTCAAGTTTTTCTTTGATTTCAATTGAGCGGGATTGGCCGTCGAGCGATTATCGCTTTGCTCAGGCTTGGTATAATGTAAACGATCTCTGCTACTTTAGCTCATTTATTTAGCTGCATGTTATAAAACTTTATTTAAAGTTTTAAAATCTCTTCAGACAAAAGTATTTCTTAAAATATTTTATCATAGATCTACAATGTGTTGAATCCAGTTTAACATGGAATATGCTAAAATCTACAGCTTAAGGATATTCTTATAACTGCCATTATAACTGCACTCTGACATTACACGATACTAAAAGACAGCCTGAATAATTAACAATTATTCCACGAGCGCGCGTTAGATAGGAAATGGCAGATAGCCATCCGCCTTCCTAGTTATAATCCTCTCATGTCCAGCTAGGCTCAATTATGCGCGCTTTCTCGAGTCCGGGCTACGTTCCTCCTCGAGAAGAGAGTTTCGTGGAGGAGCGCGGGCTCCTTTCCCGAACAGCGGCTCGTAATCTAGCTTAATATCCAGCAAGCGCGTGTGGAATAATCCCTTATTAAAAACGCCTCAAAAATGAAGAAAACTAAAATTAGCTAACAATACAAAAAAATGCCCCAAAACATTACGCCTATTCGCTTACAATATTTGAAGAGCCTAGTAAAACGGCTTATATACCATGATGGCTATTTCCAATGATTCAGTTTTTAACAATATTTGCTACTCTAAGTTCGTTCTTTAAGGTGCTATGCTCAATTTTTCTGCAGGCTTAAAACTCAACAGGACAAAAAAAAAACACTTGTAATGCTTTATCTTAAACCCCTCAGTAATGCTGCTGAAGAGTAATAACTAAAATGCTAGCACATTAAAAACTACACTTAAGCTTTATTGTAGACATTTTTCTCTTCCTTGAGAGACTTCCAACTGGTGATGATGGCGTAAACCAGGCCTGTCATCAAGGTTTTGTCTCACATCT
>JAHPZR010055339.1:5000-24289 GCA_019787425.1 Platygyra sinensis | reverse complement strand
ATAACACACGGTTAAACAAACAGCAATGAAGAAGTGCCAGATCTATTAGTAGGACCTGGATCAGTAGAAATTTTAGAATACAAGGTATATAGACGACACACTGATCTCGACGGCAGATGTGACCAAATAAAATAAAACGGAGTAATGTACTTTGTCATCGGCTTCCCCGAGAGGGGGGCGGGGGGACAGCGGGCTGATGTGGGGACTTTGCTAACTGTGCACGTTCATTTCAAAGTTCTTGTATTTCTCCACCCGTGGGGGGAGTTTTTCTTGCAAAGTCCCCAGTATTTGGCGAAGCCAAGCACCCAGCTGGATTTGAAGATGCACTTCAGAACTTTATTTTGGTTCTTTGAACAGTTAGCAAACACTCGGACTTTGCATTCTGATGAAAATTGAGCTTTAAATATTTTTTCTTGAACACTACATTAGCTGCTCGCAGTCTAGTCAAAATTTCAACTTATCTACCCGTCCTGAATTCTCCAGATTCTGTCTTAAACCTATCCGGACTGATGAAGAATGTTACGAAAAATTGTCGCTTGACTTGGAAGGTTCGTGTGTATGCTAATTTAGTCTAGAGTCTTCGTGCATATTTAAAGAGGCATTGTCACGATGATTTTGCTGTTTTAGGTCTATTCTGTGCTAAAATCGTTACCTTAAGCCTTTAATCATAAATAAAAAGCTTCTGTAAAGCTGCGACGAAGGTATCAAATGAATTTTATCAGAGAGAGCTAACCACAACAAATTTCTTGAGGATGTTTGGAACACGCAGCATTAAAACTTGAAAAAACTGGACAATTTTTCAAATTTCAGTCCATTTCCATCCATGCCATCCGTAGCGTCAGGCGACAGGAAACAGTTTCCGTACATATATGTTATTGGCCGGCTGGGAGGTCCGTATAGGGAAAAACTGTGACCGAGGTCTTGAAAATGCTGCCCGAGGCCGCAGGCCGAGGGCAGCATTTTCAAGCCCGAGGTCACAGTTTTTCCCTATACGGACCGACCCTATCCCGGCCAATAACATTTTTATCTTTTTTTTCTTGCCGTAAACTAGCTTACAAGTGCGTTTGTTTACGCAACTTTGCCATTGAATCGGCTTACGCGCCGTCTACAAACCATTCGCAAAAAATCTAACGAGCGAAAGAACGAGTAAATCAGATACTATACGAAGAAAAATGTATTAAAGAACAGAATTATTTCGAACTACTTTATGTTAGTGCATTTAGTTCCCTAGTTAAGGTCTCCAAAATTGTTTTCCAGGTGTGAATTTTTGTTCAAAGTTTGAAGTTGTACTTCAAAAACAGTTTTTGTCGATCATTGCGAATCACTCGACTGAATTAGACTTTTCTACCGTAAATTGAGTAGCAGATAACGAGAAAATTCGTTAAGTGTACTCCACAGCAATTCTCTCAAGTACAGCAACGATTAGAGAGGGAAACTCGACTGAAATTGACTCAGTTTTTACTTAAAACTGTACAGAGAGACACACAGGATTACGCGCCATTACAGCGCCGAGCAACAAACAACCAAACAAACTCTCACAACTTCAAAAACTTCAATTGAATTTACTTACAGTAACTTTCCTTGCCATCTAAAGGTGAATAGAGGTAAACTTGCGTTAATTCATCGTCTTTTGAAATGTAAAAAGGGCGAAAGATTGACGATAACCGCTAATTCATTCACGAAAATAGATCAACTCGATGGATTCCGCCCGCTGTAGCGGTCCGTATGAGAGAATTCCGCCCGCTCCAGGAACCAATCAGATTGCAGGATTTGTTGAATTCCGCCCGCTCACGAGCCGAAAAAAAGATAACTTCAAATAGTCTTCGATAACAAAACTTCATCATTAGTTTTGGAGTTCAGTTGATGCGAAGGCACATTCTAGCTTTTAATAAAGTTGCCAAATACCGTGACAATGCCCCTTTAATTAGTTTTGCATCACAGTGACTATGGCCTTATTTTGTAAAGTATATAAGCGGATTAGTGTAGCTTTTTGAAGGAGAGTATGTTTGAGAAGAGAGTACGTGTTTACTGAAGTGTGACAAAGGTCGCATGTAAAGTTTGGCGGAGGCCGTGTTTGTTGAAGTGTGACGAAGGTCGCGTGTACATTTGGCGGAGGCTGTGTTTGTTATAGTCTTCTTCGCAGCCGCTCGGGCCGGAGTCACGTAACGCTCCCCGTCCCCACGCGGCTGCTTCAAACCGACATACATTCCTTTCTCGATGTTTTGCGCTTTTGTTTGCTCGGACCAATGAGCCTCTCGTTTTAGTTGTCATTGTATACGCTGCACCAATCACAGGCGCGAACATTCGCAAGGAAATGAAAGCCACACATTGATTGGTTTATTTCCGAGAAAGGAATGTTTCTCGGTTTGAAGCAGCCGCGTGGGGACGGGGAGCGTTACGTGACTCCGGCCCGAGCGGCTGCGAAGGAGACTATGTTTGCTACAGCGCTGATTATATTGCCGTGAACACCTAAAATATATCTGGAATGTTTATTGTGTTGTAACCAATCACATGTGAGATCTTCACACCACAAAAACCACAAGGCAACGAATGGTTTCCTATCGGCCACGGAACAAATTATTTTCGTTTTGTTTTAACATTCAGTCTTTTTACAAGCAAGTAAAAAAATACTTTTCCTTCCCATTTGTTTGCAGTATGTGCTAAAATGGCGAAGAATACAGGTTTGAGCGATTTTGAAATTAATAATGCTGCTACCGTAAATACTCGCTTCTGATTGGTTGGAAGCTGATCAATTTATCCCAAATTGTATCGATAGCTGAACAATTAAATTTTAATTGTATCGGTTGCATTTGATCGGATAAATTCAAGTTTGCCGTTGACGACAAACAAGAAATGCTTTGTATGAAGAAGCAGTAGTAAATAAAAACAAAAACAAAATCGACCAAAACTTAGCTACGCAGATATTTGGAGTGAGCTACCGAGAGGAAAAATCCGAAAGGCTGCATTGAAAATCTCTCGCTCGAGCATCTTGAAGAGGTTCTCGGAGATTTCTACACCGAATTAAAGTAGTCAAAGAAGAAAGACGGCAGCTGCGAGCCAGAGTCGGGATCGGCTTGTCGACTAAACACAACTTGGTACTTAGTGACTCAACATTTTGGTTTAAGAGGAAGGCAAGAAGACTACAACTCGCGCAATGAACGCTTCAAGTCTGCAAAGAATGAAAATGGCCGCGACTATATGTCATGTTTGCCGAGTCAAGCCCTACGAAGATGAGAATATCTAATTCAAGGAAGGACGGTCGTTCCAAGAATGGAGGAGACTAGTAACTAAAATGTCCAGCTGGCGTTTCTGAAGAATTCATGAGCCGCGGACCAAGCAAAGTAATTTAAGTCCATGGTTTGAAAATCTTAAAAACTTACAAACTTCGTTGACGAACTAGTCTTCCCATTTCAACTTCACTTGTCTTTGCACAGTTATCCTCAGTTTTCCCGAATGAACTCGTCCTTGTATCTTTAGCTCCACGTCATAGTTTAAATTAAGGCTGTAAACTTTTCTTAAAACGATTTCACGCAAGTTTTGTCAATAAATAAAACGCTTTTGCTACCGTCTCGACTGGTTTCGACGTGCATTTTCTTTCCTGTACATGTTGATTATTCATCAAAAAGTCGCTCATGCGTTCAGAGTTTTGACAGCTTCAAAGCCAATGAAATTGAACTTAATGTTACAAACTTGGAACTTGCTCGTCTATGTGGCTCGTTTTCGAAAGAAAAATAATATATATCGCATGGAGAACTTTGGCGCAAATTGTTGAGAAACTTAACCGTTGCTTCATTCTAGCATCCCTCAATAGCAAAAAGACGTCAGCGAGAAGCTTGTATTCACGGTTGCCGTATTATTAAAAGGAAATCGGTCTTCTTTCTCGAAACAATTAGGGATTAATTGTACTTGTGAACAGATCGGACTTTTTCTAATTTCCACTCGTGGCTGCGGCAGCCACTCGTGGAAATTACTAAAAAGTCCGATCTGTTCACGCGTACAATTAATCCCTAATTGTTTCTCGAACAGACCGATTTCCTATACAAATTACAAAGCCGATGTGCCTGGCGGACGCACCCGACGGTTTGGCGTGCGAATTTTCAAGTTTTTTGTAACGATCGAAATCGGTAGTTAGTTACGCCTGATCAGAGATGAAATCATCACGTTTGTTCATTTTTTATTACCAACGGTCTCTCCCAAGTTTCGCTCGCATTAGGGGACCAAGATCCACATCTACGATCGCACGGAAAATAGCTAGGGGACTGTGAATAGTCTAAAACATAATTCTTCTCCTCCGCCATCTTGCCATCGATCGAGCGAACAATCGATCGTTCCCAATCTCCTCTCGTTGAACAGAAGTGAACATGGTGAAGTCCCCACATTCTCCACGAGAGTAGGGCATTCAAAAATCTAAGTCGCCACATTTCCCCCCACCACAAGGGCAGAAATTTGTTGCAAAGTCCCCATAAAATTCCCCGCGTACTCCCCGCACATTCAAGCCCGGGGTCCCCCCCCTCCCCCGTCGCGGGAAGCAGATTGACAGGTGCCTGCGTGAAAGACTACAACTAGCCCATTTCCACGGTTAATTTTTCTCATTTGCATTACAATGTAATCCAACGTGGATGCGAGGCAATTTTCGGGGCTACAACTGCCGAAAAGAGTAAATGCCTCACATACATGCTAAATTTTTATTGTAATATGCAAAATGAAGAGAAGCTAACCGTGAAAAGGGCTATATATTTTTAAACAAAACTTGCCTATATTTCGCTTTGCAATACAAACGCTTCCCCGGGGCTGAGTGTATTGCAGACACGGAAATATATGTGCAATTTTCTTTAAAATAATTTAGACCTTCTCTCACGTTTTACTCTGCTTCTTTTTGTGACCTCTGCGTACAACATTATTGTTGGGTACCCTTGTCAAGTTTCGTGCGGCGGCCGTTTGTTTCAGAGATATTATTTTTTCAAGAGGGGCGTTTCAGTCCACTGTTTGTGGAGTGAACGGGTCAAAAGAGCTACGTTATGGTTATTCAACAGCGATAGAGTTGAGCTCTTGTATTGCTTCGTTTGAAACATACCGCGAACCTGGAAACATGTACGCTGTCTTGAGGTGGCTATAGAATTTTTGTTGTTGTGTGGTTGTCGTTTGTTTAATGTTTTGCTGAACAGTCGGTATCACCACGGATCTTGAGCAGATGTTGAAGAAAGAAACGCCAAAATAGTCGTCAAAATGCGACACTGAATGTTGGAAACTTCCTTGTAGAAGAAGGTCTTCAGGCTGAAAGCGCTCGTTATCATTATTCTCAAAACCTGTAATTAATCTAAATTCGTCAATTGTCTTGAAAAAGATAAATGACAACAATGGACAAAGTTTTGGACCATCGTAGTTTGCAAAATTCGCAACACAGTGGCTTTTTGCTTTGTTTTACTGGCGCCATTTCTCAATTGAGCTGAGAAAAAGGTGCGATTTAGAGCAAAAAATAGTGGCGATTCGTGAATAAAATCGGGCACCCCTGAGAGCCACATCAGAATTTGCAAGGATAACCAGTGATTTCAAAATGGATTTAATAAAGAGCAAAAAATGGTGCAATTTGGGAATAAATTGCACCAATTTGAGCCAATCAGATTACAGGGACCACCAGTGATTTCAAAATGGATTTAATAAAGACAGGTGTCAATTGATCATAACATTGATGTCCAATATCAAATAAGTACACGTAATCCAAGGTACACGTAATCCAACCAAATATTTGGAGTATGGCCGCCATGTTGCGCGACTCCGTCGTCGTGCGTACGCGCCCACCAGCAATGCCGCTGGCCATGATAGCCATCTCATGGGTTTCCTTTTCTTTCCTATATGAGTATGGGGCTCCGCTTTGCGACCCTTCGGGCCGCCGCAGCTCCGCTAAAATATAGACGGCACACTGATCCCGACGGCAGATATGGCCAAAATGAAATAAAACAGAGTAAAACGTGAGAGAAGGTCTAAATTATTTTAAAGAAAATTGCACATATATTTCGGTGTCTGCAATACACTCAGCCCCGGGGAAGCGTTTGTATTGCAAAGCGAAATATAGGCAAGTTTTGTTTAAAAATATATAGCCCTTTTCACGGTTAGCTTCTCTTCATTTTGCATATTACAATAAAAATTTAGCATGTATGTGAGGCATTTACTCTTTTCGGCAGTTGTAGCCCCGAAAATTGCCTCGCATCCACGTTGGATTACATTGTAATGCAAATGAGAAAAATTAACCGTGAAATGGGCTATTTAGTCTTTCACGCACCTGTCATCTGCTTCCCGCGACGGGGGAGGGGGGACCCCGGCTGATGTGGGGAGTACGGGGAATTTATGGGGACTTTGCAACAAATTTCTGCCCTTGTGGTGGGGGGAAATGTGGCGACTTAGATTTTTGAATGCCCTACTCTCGTGGAGAATGTGGGGACTTCACCATGTTCACTTCTGTTCAACCGAGAGGAGATTGGGAACGATCGATTGTTCGCTCGATCGATGGCAAGATGGCGGAGGAGAAGAATTATGTTTTAGACTATTCACAGTCCCCTAGCTATTTTCCGTGCGATCGTAGATGTGGATCTTGGTCCCCTAATGCGAGCGAAACTTGGGAGAGACCGTTGGTAATAAAAAATGAACAAACGTGATGATTTCATCTCTGATCAGGCGTAACTAACTACCGATTTCGATCGTTACAAAAAACTTGAAAATTCGCACGCCAAACCGTCGGGTGCGTCCGCCAGGCACATCGGCTTTGTAATTTGTATAGGAAATCGGTCTGTTCGAGAAACAATTAGGGATTAATTGTACGCGTGAACAGATCGGACTTTTTAGTAATTTCCACGAGTGGCTGCCGCAGCCACGAGTGGAAATTAGAAAAAGTCCGATCTGTTCACAAGTACAATTAATCCCTAATTGTTTCGAGAAAGAAGACCGATTTCCTTTTAATAATACGGCAACCGTGAATACAAGCTTCTCGCTGACGTCTTTTTGCTATTGAGGGATGCTAGAATGAAGCAACGGTTAAGTTTCTCAACAATTTGCGCCAAAGTTCTCCATGCGATATATATTATTTTTCTTTCGAAAACGAGCCACATAGACGAGCAAGTTCCAAGTTTGTAACATTAAGTTCAATTTCATTGGCTTTGAAGCTGTCAAAACTCTGAACGCATGAGCGACTTTTTGATGAATAATCAACATGTACAGGAAAGAAAATGCACGTCGAAACCAGTCGAGACGGTAGCAAAAGCGTTTTATTTATTGACAAAACTTGCGTGAAATCGTTTTAAGAAAAGTTTACAGCCTTAATTTAAACTATGACGTGGAGCTAAAGATACAAGGACGAGTTCATTCGGGAAAACTGAGGATAACTGTGCAAAGACAAGTGAAGTTGAAATGGGAAGACTAGTTCGTCAACGAAGTTTGTAAGTTTTTAAGATTTTCAAACCATGGACTTAAATTACTTTGCTTGGTCCGCGGCTCATGAATTCTTCAGAAACGCCAGCTGGACATTTTAGTTACTAGTCTCCTCCATTCTTGGAACGACCGTCCTTCCTTGAATTAGATATTCTCATCTTCGTAGGGCTTGACTCGGCAAACATGACATATAGTCGCGGCCATTTTCATTCTTTGCAGACTTGAAGCGTTCATTGCGCGAGTTGTAGTCTTCTTGCCTTCCTCTTAAACCAAAATGTTGAGTCACTAAGTACCAAGTTGTGTTTAGTCGACAAGCCGATCCCGACTCTGGCTCGCAGCTGCCGTCTTTCTTCTTTGACTACTTTAATTCGGTGTAGAAATCTCCGAGAACCTCTTCAAGATGCTCGAGCGAGAGATTTTCAATGCAGCCTTTCGGATTTTTCCTCTCGGTAGCTCACTCCAAATATCTGCGTAGCTAAGTTTTGGTCGATTTTGTTTTTGTTTTTATTTACTACTGCTTCTTCATACAAAGCATTTCTTGTTTGTCGTCAACGGCAAACTTGAATTTATCCGATCAAATGCAACCGATACAATTAAAATTTAATTGTTCAGCTATCGATACAATTTGGGATAAATTGATCAGCTTCCAACCAATCAGAAGCGAGTATTTACGGTAGCAGCATTATTAATTTCAAAATCGCTCAAACCTGTATTCTTCGCCATTTTAGCACATACTGCAAACAAATGGGAAGGAAAAGTATTTTTTTACTTGCTTGTAAAAAGACTGAATGTTAAAACAAAACGAAAATAATTTGTTCCGTGGCCGATAGGAAACCATTCGTTGCCTTGTGGTTTTTGTGGTGTGAAGATCTCACATGTGATTGGTTACAACACAATAAACATTCCAGATATATTTTAGGTGTTCACGGCAATATAATCAGCGCTGTAGCAAACATAGTCTCCTTCGCAGCCGCTCGGGCCGGAGTCACGTAACGCTCCCCGTCCCCACGCGGCTGCTTCAAACCGAGAAACATTCCTTTCTCGGAAATAAACCAATCAATGTGTGGCTTTCATTTCCTTGCGAATGTTCGCGCCTGTGATTGGTGCAGCGTATACAATGACAACTAAAACGAGAGGCTCATTGGTCCGAGCAAACAAAAGCGCAAAACATCGAGAAAGGAATGTATGTCGGTTTGAAGCAGCCGCGTGGGGACGGGGAGCGTTACGTGACTCCGGCCCGAGCGGCTGCGAAGAAGACTATAACAAACACAGCCTCCGCCAAATGTACACGCGACCTTCGTCACACTTCAACAAACACGGCCTCCGCCAAACTTTACATGCGACCTTTGTCACACTTCAGTAAACACGTACTCTCTTCTCAAACATACTCTCCTTCAAAAAGCTACACTAATCCGCTTATATACTTTACAAAATAAGGCCATAGTCACTGTGATGCAAAACTAATTAAAGGGGCATTGTCACGGTATTTGGCAACTTTATTAAAAGCTAGAATGTGCCTTCGCATCAACTGAACTCCAAAACTAATGATGAAGTTTTGTTATCGAAGACTATTTGAAGTTATCTTTTTTTCGGCTCGTGAGCGGGCGGAATTCAACAAATCCTGCAATCTGATTGGTTCCTGGAGCGGGCGGAATTCTCTCATACGGACCGCTACAGCGGGCGGAATCCATCGAGTTGATCTATTTTCGTGAATGAATTAGCGGTTATCGTCAATCTTTCGCCCTTTTTACATTTCAAAAGACGATGAATTAACGCAAGTTTACCTCTATTCACCTTTAGATGGCAAGGAAAGTTACTGTAAGTAAATTCAATTGAAGTTTTTGAAGTTGTGAGAGTTTGTTTGGTTGTTTGTTGCTCGGCGCTGTAATGGCGCGTAATCCTGTGTGTCTCTCTGTACAGTTTTAAGTAAAAACTGAGTCAATTTCAGTCGAGTTTCCCTCTCTAATCGTTGCTGTACTTGAGAGAATTGCTGTGGAGTACACTTAACGAATTTTCTCGTTATCTGCTACTCAATTTACGGTAGAAAAGTCTAATTCAGTCGAGTGATTCGCAATGATCGACAAAAACTGTTTTTGAAGTACAACTTCAAACTTTGAACAAAAATTCACACCTGGAAAACAATTTTGGAGACCTTAACTAGGGAACTAAATGCACTAACATAAAGTAGTTCGAAATAATTCTGTTCTTTAATACATTTTTCTTCGTATAGTATCTGATTTACTCGTTCTTTCGCTCGTTAGATTTTTTGCGAATGGTTTGTAGACGGCGCGTAAGCCGATTCAATGGCAAAGTTGCGTAAACAAACGCACTTGTAAGCTAGTTTACGGCAAGAAAAAAAGATAAAAATGTTATTGGCCGGGATAGGGTCGGTCCGTATAGGGAAAAACTGTGACCTCGGGCTTGAAAATGCTGCCCTCGGCCTGCGGCCTCGGGCAGCATTTTCAAGACCTCGGTCACAGTTTTTCCCTATACGGACCTCCCAGCCGGCCAATAACATATATGTACGGAAACTGTTTCCTGTCGCCTGACGCTACGGATGGCATGGATGGAAATGGACTGAAATTTGAAAAAATTGTCCAGTTTTTTCAAGTTTTAATGCTGCGTGTTCCAAACATCCTCAAGAAATTTGTTGTGGTTAGCTCTCTCTGATAAAATTCATTTGATACCTTCGTCGCAGCTTTACAGAAGCTTTTTATTTATGATTAAAGGCTTAAGGTAACGATTTTAGCACAGAATAGACCTAAAACAGCAAAATCATCGTGACAATGCCTCTTTAAATATGCACGAAGACTCTAGACTAAATTAGCATACACACGAACCTTCCAAGTCAAGCGACAATTTTTCGTAACATTCTTCATCAGTCCGGATAGGTTTAAGACAGAATCTGGAGAATTCAGGACGGGTAGATAAGTTGAAATTTTGACTAGACTGCGAGCAGCTAATGTAGTGTTCAAGAAAAAATATTTAAAGCTCAATTTTCATCAGAATGCAAAGTCCGAGTGTTTGCTAACTGTTCAAAGAACCAAAATAAAGTTCTGAAGTGCATCTTCAAATCCAGCTGGGTGCTTGGCTTCGCCAAATACTGGGGACTTTGCAAGAAAAACTCCCCCCACGGGTGGAGAAATACAAGAACTTTGAAATGAACGTGCACAGTTAGCAAAGTCCCCACATCAGCCCGCTGTCCCCCCGCCCCCCTCTCGGGGAAGCCGATGACAAAGTACATTACTCCGTTTTATTTTATTTGGTCACATCTGCCGTCGAGATCAGTGTGTCGTCTATATACCTTGTATTCTAAAATTTCTACTGATCCAGGTCTACTAAAGATCTGGCACTCTCATTGGTTTGTTACCGTGGTTATACAGTTTTTAATTTCTCTGCCTCCCTTGGTCTTGCAACGACCAAGGGAGGCAAAGAAGAGAGATCCGGGGACGAGGTTGTGTGACGTGCGCTTTCGGAACGAAATCCGATGCGGTATGCGGTTTTTGGCGTATTTCTGTGTGGTTTTGCGGTTTTCAGACCCCCCTTACGCCCCCCTCTTTCAGGCATTTCACACAGGTAAGGTAGTGATGACACTCATGAATATTATATGTTTAACAAGTGAATTAATATGTCCGGTGCGCTTTCAGTTCCTCCCGCGTCTCTCTCGACTGAGGAGTCACGTTTTCAGTACATCGCAAAGCCGTGGACATTACGGGAAACAGGAGTTGTCATCAGATATCTGTGGACATGCACAACGTTTATTTCTATATTCCTAACTTAATAGGTGAGTGAGAAATATTCTTTGTAAAAGCTCTGCACACAGTACCCTAGCTAGGGAACCTAAAGATCGCTCCGGTATCCATAAAAAAGATAGAGGTACCTTGTACCCTTGATCCTTTAAAACGTTCTTTCTTTCGCCCTTGTTCCCTATTTAAATAAGATTAAATTCCATTATTCCCTAAAAATATTTTGTCAAAGTCTGGGCCTTTATTAATTGTAGAGATATCCCTTGTTCACCCAAATTGATTCCAAAGATATCCCTTCTTCCCTAGAATTTTAAAAATGTTCAAGTTGCCTTGTTTCACAAAACCCCTAGGAGGCCCAGAAGTTGCAACACACCTTTGATGCATGTGTCACAACTATCCAAGACTTTCTGTACAAAAAAAAAACGAAAAGTAACTCAGAGTAGGGATATATTGGTAAAGTCTGCATATGGGCTGCTGTATGGGCCAAGGGGCCCATTAGGCTGGAGCTTATCCCCTTAGAAGGGCTTAATGGGGACGTGCGGCCAGCCAGGGTATGTTTTTCGGGATTTTTGTCTTAAACAGGGTATTGAATTTATCATTTTTTGTCTTAATCAGGGTATCGATTTATCAATTTTTGTCTAAATGGGATATCTTTTCTTGGACGATAAACAGCAAAATTTTAACAAGCTCTTGTAAATTACCATTGACTTCCATTGACTTTGGCATTGATACCAGGCACATTAAATTTCCATTGATTACACAACAAGAAAGCCACACAATTTGTAACCACAACTTTTAATCTATGTCTTAAACAGGGTATCAAAAATCGGAATTCTGTCTTAAACAGGGTAGGAAAATCAGCGATATTTGTCTTAAACAGGGTCAGGGTATGAGGCGCCGGGCCGCACCTCCCCACCAAGAGATATATCAAGTACCTTCCCCGGGAGCTTATCCCAGTTTCTATAGCATGAAGCAACTATAGCTATAGGAGTATTTCTACTCCCGCTGGTTGGGATGCTAGTCCATCGCAGGCTTACCCCTGAATTAAATTCACCAGTACCCATTTGCACACTTGAGCAGTTAAGCGTCCTGCCTAAGAACGCAAGCTTATATATTAACCCTATATTATTGTATGTCTGTTAGGTATAGTACCTCATAACAGGTTTGCTTGTGCCATTTAACTTGTATATCAGGTCCTTTTCCTTTGCAGAAGATTTGTAGCTAGGTCTCCTAGCCTGATGACCTAATACATACATAGTACCCCTTGCAGAGAGTTTTCTAATCAGTAGCTCCCCACTTATGTCAAGACTTGAACGCAAATATTGTTTAATTAGTACTTCATACTTTGCAGGTTATTTGACGTTTTCATATTACATCATATTTGACAGAATTGTTTGTGTTTTGGTGACTTTTTACCAATGAGGACACTTTGTGGTGCTTATTATAAGGGATTTGAATCTCATTAGCATTCAATCCTGTACATATCGGTAGCCCCCACTCTCCCTCCCAATATATGTGTGCCTCTCTAGTATGAACATAGCAGAGCTTAAAGATATTAAACAATTATTGGATGAGGTTGAGCATGATATCATGAATTATCAAAACCGAGGTCTGTGTTATCTGCCAAAGCCGAAGGCTGAGGCAGATAACACAGACACGAGGTTTTGATAATTCACGATATCATGCGAAAACCAAATTCAATAATTGTTTTATTATACATTTTTCACATAATTCATCCTCAGAAACAGAAGTGAAGCGTTCAGCCATTTTGTTTCTGAGGAGAACACTCCAAGGGGCTTAGTAACCTGGCAAACGTTGAACTGCAATATCTGCAGCAGATATTGCATTTATCATGTCAAGTTTGCAAGCTATTGTGAATTGATTGTCAATGCTCTCGACCAATCAGATTTTTCATAGTGAGTCTGATGTATAATAATCTAGGATATTTCTGTCAAAGATAAGGATTTCTAAAGGATATTGAATTAGAGTACCGTTGTTTCATGGTGAATAAGAGATCCCGGATATAATAATATTACAACCTGCCTGAAAGATCTTCACAAAGGTCCTGCAAGAGGCAAGAGTTTTAAAGATGTTTTGGCAATGTTTATCAAACTCTAGCAAGATCTGTGAATATCCGTTTTCAATGATTTTTACAATATTTTGGCCCAAGATTCTCAGATGTCTTCAATTCAGTATGATGTACTGCACAGATCTGTGCAGAAGACCTTGAAGATCCTTGAAAGATTTTAATAAGAAAACAGCTAAATGTTTGATTGTACTGATAGTATATCATTAATACCAGTTTTATTTTTGCATAGGTTACATACGTATTGTTCTTAATTTATCTGCCTTCTACTTCGTCTTCCACAAGCCATTTCTTACTGTTGCTCTTCACTTTACTGGTGGAATATTCTTAGACGTGGTTGATGGAGTGTCTGCAAGGTATCTTAATCAGTGTAAGTAAAAGAAATACTGGTATTTAATAATAATGGCCACACTGTGGTTAATCTTATTAAAATTAATTTAAAATATTTAGATTGGGGATTAAACACATCAACCTTAGCTGATTTTGTGCTGGCCCTCTATCAGTCTCTCTCCTGTTTGAATTGGAATTTGGAGTGTTGGTTTTTGTGGAGGGAGGGAAACCAGAGAACCCAGTTGAGAGAAAATCCTTGCCGCAATTAGGCAAGAACCAAGAACAAACTCAAACCCACTCATGGCAGCATGTGCATGGCAGCTGCCACATTGGTGGGAGGCATACTCTCTCCACTGTGCAATCTGTACTCCCATACTGATCTTTTTTATTTTTTATAATTAACATGTTATTAACCCAAAAATATTTTTTTCGCTTAAATAAGTCTTTGCACTTGTTTGAAACGCATTGTGCCTTTTTGCCCCTTTTTAACCCAAATCTTGACTTTTTATAGGCTGTAAAAGTTATCAAATCTAGCCATCATCTGTTCCACAACCGAGCAAGTAAGGGGTATGGGTCTATTTCTTGATTTGACGTCACAAACTTCTTTGCATGCATGTTTTCAAAGACTTACTACAATGCAAATTGGTCTGTGACGTCAAATCAGGAATAGACCCATGCCCCTTACTAGCTTGGTCGTGGAACAGATGATGGCCAGATTTGATAACTTTTACAGCCTGTAAAAAGTCAAGATTTGGGTTAAAAAGGGGCAAAAAGGCGCAATGCGCTTCAAACAGGTCCAAAGATTTATTTAAGTGAAAAAAATATTTTGGGGTCAGGTGCACTTTAATTAAACCCCATCACAACCTTATTGGGTGCTTGAGGTGTTTTATTATCAATTTTTTTTTCACTTGGAGAAAATGGACAAATCTCATAGTTCTTAGTAAATTATCTGGTCTCAAAGTGTAGTCAATCATATAATTATATGATTGTATTACTACACGACAGCCATGTCATAAAATTCATGCAATGTAATTTTCATTGGCATGGCAAATGCATGTTCCCCTTGTCAAATTTTGTGTTGGGGTCTGAAGTTAAATAGGGTAAGAAGTTAAACTTTTAAATATGCCCCAGCCACTTTTCAAGTACACTCCTGCCTCCTGTAGCTACAGGTGCACGAAGAGAGGATGCAGCCACTGATTGCTGGCACCATGCTCAGGGATAAGATGTATCTTGCTGATTTCTCCCTACATGTACTCTCCATTTTCATTTATGGTATTTAAGCTGTTGTCTGTAATAAAAATATTATCCCTTGATTTTCAAAGCTTGAAACTCAATGACGAATCTTTCTTGTTCTTAATGTAAGGTTCCAGATTTGGAGATTTGCTTGATTTTCTTCTGGACAGGTATAGATATTATTTTTTGAATGATCATTTCAAAGTTGAACAGTCACTAATTTCTTATTACAATAATTATTAGATACATATTTGTCAAGTACAGTGCTTAGACACACACAGAGACCAATGTAAGGAAAATCATTAATTGCATAATCAAATACATGGTGGACCTGTTTAAGCATTTGATAGACATAATATTGTATAGATTTATAAATTGTGCATATTTTAAGCTTCAGTATCTCAGGATCAGGTGACCTGAACTATGAGCTGGACACCTCTCTTAAAGACAAGCAGCTGGGGCAGGTCCCAACAGTGGGTCAGGGTCAGGGTCTCTACCCTCTTAGACACAGCCACTTTCTGCTTGGGATCATCATACAAATTTTCTTTTCACAGAGGATGATGAGTGTGATGAGTTATAACAGATGTAAGCACAAGGGGATACAGAGAGGTCCTGCTGTCTAATGTGTAGTTCCAGAAAATAACCATATCCTCCCCACCCCCACAGAAAGGATTGGTTTTTATTGGCAATGGGGGGTGGGTTCTACATGACCAAAAAAAATTAAAGAAACCTATGAAGTGTAATAAGAATTTCCAGAGGAGTGACGGGCAAAATTTCTTCTGCAGGGAAGTTATAAATATTTTCTGGAACTATACGATACAAAATATCAAGCTGAAATAACTGGAATTCCCAACCCAACAGAATCTCATGATTTTGTTGTTAGTAGTAATTCATTGAAATATTCTGAATATTTAATGCTGTGAAATCTTTTTAATATGACTGTAACACTAACTCACTTAAGTAGTGGCAGAATTGTCAATTTAATAAGTGGCAATTCACATGAAGTAATTTGGCAACAAAATTCCGAGATGAGAATATAGTCCTTATTGCCTTGTTATGATTGACAGGTGTGGAAGAATAGGAATGATGATGTCATTGTGCGTGTTTTACCCTCAGTACTTGTTTGTCCTTCAGTTGTTTGTTTTCTTAGAAGTAGCAGGGACCTTTTCAAATCATTACAGGTATAGAGCAGGTTGTTCTTTATTTCTAGTCTGTTTATTCCTGGAAATATAACCATTACAGTGTATTGTCCAACCTTTATGCACCTTATAATTAAAAATAGCTGAGTTCTTTTAGACTAATATATGGTTCGAGGATAGGGAGAAACAATTCATTTGTGTGACTGATACATTTTTATTAAACTCACAATAGGTGTACCTTGATGACACAACCAAACAGTATTTTACAAAAGAAGACATGCAGTTTTGATCCCTGGTTGACAAGGATTTTCTTTCAGGAAGTAAGTCTTAGATCAACATTTAGTTTCGATCATTTTGCATGCTTATATTTTTATCTTTTAATAAACAGATTTACAAATTGAAGTAAAAAATATATAGATTGGTACACATTGTATTAAATTCCAGGTTTGGAATGCATGTATTGAATTTTTGATTGATTCCATATAAATTGTTGTCTACATTGATGTTTTATAGCAAAATTGAGTTTAATGCGAGGGTTTTTTGAGAAAATTAAAAACCCCTCTATTTTAACTCTTCACTTGTTATTTGGGTCCCCAGTCAAGTAAGGAAATTTTAATTATTGCTGCAAAGGAGAGCAGCCCTCACCGTGGTTCATGTATTTAAGATAGGAGTGGAAAAAACACACATTTTGGTCTGTAATAGGGTAGAGGTGGCACTAGGCAAGCTATACCCCCTCTGCCTCCA
This sequence comes from Platygyra sinensis, assembly GCA_019787425.1. Classification (NCBI taxonomy): domain Eukaryota; kingdom Metazoa; phylum Cnidaria; class Anthozoa; order Scleractinia; family Merulinidae; genus Platygyra; species Platygyra sinensis. The sequence goes on along the minus strand of JAHPZR010055339.1, from coordinate 7,589 downwards.
CTGCCGGCATTCCAACCCCCCACCCCTCCCCTCCCCTCCCCTCCCCTCACTCCCGCCGCCTCCCAGACTCACACAACATCATCACTACCACTTCACTTTTAGGTAGTATTCCTCTGGACATTGTATTTCCGATTTTGAAATCTTATTTCCTTTACCAATGACAGCCGTTCTTGACCCTGGTCATATTTGGTCAAGACATGTGCGTGGCCATGTTATATCTCCTGCACTTTTCACCTGGACCAGCAGGTATGCAAAAACATATCATCTTGGTTTTTTTTTAGAATCATGGTTAGTGCGCTCGTCTGCGGATCGAGCGGTCCGTGTTTGAACCTTGGCCTGGGACATTGTGTTGTGTTCTTGGGCAAGACACTTTTTTCTCACAATGCCTTTCTCCAACCGGGCGTAGAAAAAGGCACCGTTACATATACTACTGGAGGGTAACCCTGCGTTTAACTGGCCTCCCATCCAGGGGAGAGTAGAAATACTCCTAGTTGCTTCATGCTACAGAAACCGGGCTAAGCTCTGGCCTGATTGGCCACTCGGCTCCCATACAGTCTTTGCCCAGCTACCTTGTTTATTGTAACGTTCCCTAAACCCTTTTTTCCAATTTCAGTCTCGGTGGCTGGAACTTTCTGCAGTCTATGGCTACTGCTAGCCTACATTGGTGCTCCGTTCTTGATATACAGACAAGTCGTTGTCTGTGGCCTTTTACTCGTAAACTCGTTTAGGGATGTGGCTAGGTTGGACCAGAAAAACTGGAGAAGGGACACAAAAGATGAATAATCAGAGTTCGCAAAATCCATCACGGCCGGATGGCAACAAGAACGTCCAAACACAAAAGGTTTCAGATGAACAGAATAATGGCCCTGCACGTGCGCTACACATCTTGGCGCGCAATTTATTTTTAATTGTGCGTTCCAAGGAAAACGTAAACCGAACCATGGGGAATTTTCTACACTTGATATTGAACACTGTGCTTGCAATAGTTCTTGCCCCCCACAGGGGATGCTCATCATGCCTCTTAGGGGTGAGAAAGCGGTTTTTGTAACTCTTAGAGTGTTGAGCCTCAGATGTCCACAGCGGGAACTTTTGCGATACTTTTTGGGTTTTAAACGGAAACAAACGTAGCAGGAGATAGTGCGTTGTTTTAGAATTTGCACCCCTTAAAAAGTGGAAACAATTTCAAGTTACAAAATAGGATCTCGATACCTCATAGACGTTCTTTTCAAAATTCTTGACGGGTACCTCCGTCATTTTTATACGGGAGTCCCCCTCCGGGGGTTCTAACGTCAATAGAAATAAGGAATGGACCCTGAGGGTCACGAAGGTAGCAAGGTATGTAAAATAGGCTTCAAATCGGCGCTTTTACAGTGTTAAGGCAAGAGTACACGTGAAGTCTGTTTTAACGTCGCATAACACTGTCTTTCTGCCAATATCTCGGCTACGTTTCAAGCAACGCTAAATCTCTATGCTTATAACCATAACCACCGTTTGGTGGTTTTGTGTAAATTTTTGGGTGATTTTTGGACATTTTGGGAAAGAGAAATTTTTTCTCAAAAGATAGGTTAAATTGAGGAAAATATGAAATATTGAAGATTTGATGGATTTGGAAAATTGAAATTTAGTAGACGGATACCAAACAGTTCCCTACCAACGTGGGGCTCTTATTTGGTGTGGTCAACTGTCTGGTAGTGTTTCCAACCCATTTTAATCCCAACAATTCCCTTTTATTAATACTTCAAGTTTCACTCCTATTCACGTGCCTTAATCAGTTTCAAGCGATCATTGCCTATACTATAAGAACCGTCAAGCTATAGTGGTTATAATGTGCTTGTTAGGTAGTCTGAATTGTTGAAACACCTTCAAAAGACGTCTTCCTCAACCAGAATAACGTGGCAGTGAGTTCGAAATTTCAACATTCCCCGGAGCGGATCCCTCGCATTGAACCAGCTTTCAATGTCAACGTCGAAAGTGAAAAGCTGATGTTTTAAATATTTACTCTAGTTTTTATAGTCTACTGTTAAGTATTTGCTTAATCTAGGTTCCAGACCCTCACCCTTGTTATTTATAAATAGCTGTTTTAAATTTTAACGGCTACTTATGAAAATGTATGTAGAGTACATACGACATGCCAAGTCTTAATAAAAAAAAAAGTGCGAGTTTAATATGTTATCACTGCTGTTTAATATTTTTGATTAAACATTTCAGTCAAATTTTCAAGTGGTCAAATTACCATTACCAGGGCCAAGATGTTTGTTCAAAAGCCCCACCTTAGGGTCGTACTAGGCTATCAAATGCCCCTACCCCCGGGACCCCGGGACATGGTAGTGACGGAAAGTTCAAATCAACCTCGTTCCCAGGGTCTCTCATCTTCCCGTCTACAAGTGGAGCGAAAGAAGGGCGGAATGATAAGAGAGACCCTGGGAGCAAAAGTAAGTTCAAATTCGATGTGCTCGATGTGAGAGGTTAGTGAGAGGATTCTCGTCCCCAGAGGCCGCGTTCCTTTTGCTCATCGCCAAGAATCGCGACCTCTGAGAAAGTCCAACACCGGAAGTCCGCGATTCACAGACTTCCCGTCACTTTGCGCAT